>JAUUEB010083511.1:2133-15453 GCA_032362205.1 Clione limacina | reverse complement strand
AAGCGGGCCCTACCCTCTGTAGAGGATTAATCCCGGCCCGTACAAATAAACATGGATATGATGATGATGATGATGGTGTATGAGAGGCGTACAGCAGAAGGCATATACTTACCGAAGGAAGCTAATGCAGAACAGATTGGTCCGTTCAGACCTATCTCGCTTCTGAATGTTGCTGGAACGATCTTTTTTGGAATCCTGGCCAAGAGAACTGTCACCTTCCTGCAAAACAATGGTTATGTAGATGAGAGAGTCCAAAAAGCAGTAGTACCAGGATGCGTAGGACATGCTTTCTCCATATGGAAAGCAATTCAGGAAGCCAAGAGTAATGAGAAAGACTTGAATGTGGTGTGGTTCGATTTGGCTAATGCATATATGAATCAGTCACACATGAACTTCTAATAAAAACCATAAACTTTTTCTACATACCAGAGGAAGTGAAGATGCTTATGAAAAAGTATTATGAAAGTTTAAGAATGCGTTTCACCACATAAAGCTTCACCACCTTAGTGTGTTTGGAGGCTTGGATAGTGGCTGGCTGTACTATCTTTGTCATCTTGTTCATTCTAGTAATGGAAATGCTCCTTGCACAGAAGAGGAGGCAAAAGTGAAAGCCCCAAAGAAAAGAGATGTTCCAACATGGAAAGGAAATTGACCAGACTAGACAAGTCGGTAACATGGATGTACGTCAAAGCAAAGAAGTTGCAAAGCCTATCATTCAGGAAAGGGAAGCAATGCCAGATGAAGTTCACAATAGCAAGTGACATTGTGCCTACAGTCAAAGGGATACCTGTCAAGAGTCTTGGGAGATGGTATGCTGGAACTCCTTTAGATAGTGGAGGTGATGAAACAGCAAACGTAGGGCTGAAGGCAATAGAAGAATCAAAACTGCCAAGGCAGCACAAAGTCTTGTGCCTGCAGTTTGGCCTGTACCCACGTCTAGCATGGTCCTTGAAGATTTACAAAGTTTCTCTATCCAGAGTAGAGATAATTGAGCAAGAGTGCAGTGGCTGCATAAGAAAATGTCTTGGTCTACCCTGCATTACCAATACCACTGCTCTGCACCGACAGCAAGGTGCAATACAGCTCCCTATAGATCAATTGTAGAGATCTTCAAAGCAGGGAAAGTGAGGATGGTAATGAAGCTGAGATAGTCTTGAGATTCAGAAATCAATGACAATCCACCAGGTGTGAGGACAGCAAGAAAGTGGAAAGCTGAGGAAGCTACTGATGAAATTATGGCAACCTTAAGGCAATAGACAAATGGGCACAACAGTCAGAGTGCAAGATGTTGTCAAGAAGGCAAGGCATTGGATATGGCTAAAGTGAAATGACGAAAGCTGGATCGAGAGATGAGTGGACTGAAGTTTGAGTTAGTTAGCAGTCTGGATATCAGACAAGTTGGTGGGAGAGGCCTTACATCAGTGAGGTGGTTCACTGTGCAGATGAAGTTATCAAGAGAAAGGACCAAAAAAGGCTTGATGCTGTGCGTCTCAGCTACTATTTTCGACTGACTGCAAACCATTATGTCATAGTTATCTTAATGCTAAACAAACGCAGAGACTAAGTGTTAAATGGTTTTATTTAGTACTGAATAATCTGCATGAAGTCTTATGTCCAAATGATGCATTAACTTTTAAATTTAAGAAACTACCAATTGGAGGTTATGTGTCATTGAAGTTCTTACGGGGTAAGCTTAAAGAATTAAGATGCACCATAGTAAGGATCTTCTGCATGAAAGGGGTTACTTTAGTTTTGAAAATAGTATTTTATTGGGAGAACCCCCCACCAAAAAAAATCACCCCAACTCTTCATGCCTCATCTGATTTTTGATTTGATGCAGCCTTACAAGAACAAGAAAAACGTTGTTGATAACGTTTTTCATGTGATTTAATTCTGTTAATAATTGGCGGTTTAAGAATTATATTGAGTTATGTTACTTGTGTTACCACAAATGTTCATTCCAATTATTTTGCATATTATGTTAACTTGGTTTTGATTAGCATGTATTTACAAACAGAACTTCTCAGCAAAGATTATTAAATATTATATTTTTCATGTTACCATTTCAGGCCCCAAGGGGACTTGAGTTTCCCTAAACCATGTGAAAGTCCTAGTCCATCACGGAGACAACTCATCAAGCCAGTGATTCCCCCTAAGCCAGTCATATCTGGGGCAGCTTACAAACCACAGGAATATCTTAAGCCAGATGAGAAACTTGAAAAATTAGGTAACAGAGTTTGAGAAATATCTTTGCATTGAAATATACTATTGTTTCTAGAGGATCACTATACTTTTACCTGAATCCTTAATACTGGTTTATTTGTTTGTCTCTTAACTTTCACTGGGGGGGGGCTCTGTAGCTTAGTAGGCAGCATGCAGAGTTCCTGGGTTCGATTCCCAGGAGGTGCTGTTGCATGTTTTTGGTCATGATTTTTTGTGTGGGCTATAATCCTGAAATATTCATAAAATAAATTTAGGCCAGTCCTACAAAGTATCTGACCTCTGTTTTATTGATACATGTCATTACACTGAAGTTGGTCATTGAACACCACCAGAGGGAAAGGATGGTATTTGATAAAGTTCTGTTCTTTAAGTTTTTATCTAAGTAATGCTGATGTGGTTAAGTAAGAAATTGTTTTATTTTACATCATGTCGGATTTGTATAGAATGCTCTGTTTGTGTTTGTACTCTATGTGAGTACTCATGTTTCTAGTTACGTTTGTGTTTAAATCCATTAACTGGCATATAAATGTACAGGGTATTTTAATTTTTCTTAGGAACATTTGCAGCAAGAAAAATTATTTAATTGTTCATTATAGCCCCCCCCCCCCCCTCAAAACATAATGAATGAGTTTTCTAACTTTCTCACTTGATTTAAACACATAGTTACATTTTTTTAAATAGAAAACCTACCCTGTTTACTGTAGACATTTGAGTTTGATGTTACATTTAGATCAAGGGTCAAGCAGAACAGTTTCAAATTGTATATGTAAATATCAAAATATTGATATATAAAACTCAATTTGTTGTTCAGATGTCAGTCCAAAGAGAGATGATGATGAAGCAGAATATTCTGATGACTTTGATGAATCTTCTGCCGATGAAGTAGAGGAAGGTAAGAAGAACAGAATGGTGCGCTAACAATCATTGGTATCTTGCCATTTTTTTATAGACTTATTTCAGAGATGAGAATTTTCAGGGATATCCCTGATTTCAGGGATTTTCTTCATTCTTCATATTTTAATAAATGCAATTTAGCTTTCAAAAGTTGAAGTATTTGACTTAAAATCTCTATTTCTTAATATGAAGTTTCAACCTATTTATTCATAAGTTTGGTCAAATATATACCTACTGAAAAGGGATTTTTTGGGGGATGAGTTTTCATCTCTGTAGTTTATCTATGTTTAACTGACAGGGCTAACAATGCTTTAAACAGATATATACAGTCAAGCTTGTTAAGGTTGCCCATAGTCAATGACGAACTTGTTTCAATGATCCTTAGGTTAATTTCCAATGATTACTTAATCAAACTCGTTTTTTTATTTTACCAGTCAAGCTTTTATCTGAGCTTTGGCTGTTTGTCATTAGAAAAAATCTACACGTAATTTCATTTGTTTTTTAAATCAAGCTTAACAAAAACAATAACACTCTTATGGAATCATCATGGTTAAAGTATCTCCCTCCTAAACGTTTTTCTAAATGAAATTTTGTAGACGAATGAAGAATCAACTTAGAGTTTGTAATATATACATATTTCTGTGTTAAAACCGAATGTGTTCAAATTATTGGGCATAACCAGTTTTATTTTGATAAAAGAAAATGTTTGATTGAATTATCACAATTTTGTCAGACATCCCTGGGCCAGGTAATTGTGGAGAAAGGAAGAGTGAAGAGGAGTTACACTTTGGGAATGCACAGGATGCACACTATGGAGACGCACAATTTGGGGATGCACACTATGCAGATGATTTTGAAGACTTTGATTCTGAGGAGGTAAGAGAGATGATTTTATCCATCTTAAGAGAATAAATGTTTCCACTGCTTTTGTAGCAGAATACTTCTGATGACTACTATCTGTGTGTGCTTTATGAGTTGTTTGTTATAATTCCCATGGTCGTTCCTATCTATTTTTGACCCTGAGTGGTTAGTATCAATTTATGTCTGTATATTAGTTAGTTGGTAGTTGTAATTAGCATTGTTAGATAGTTGTACTCTGGTGGGTGATGTGTTCTGGTTATAATGAACATTAATAGATGTGTTCTGGTTATTATGAACATTAATAGATGTGTTCTGGTTATTATGAACATTTATAGATGTGTTCTGGTTATTATGAACATTTATAGATGTGTTCTGGTTATTATGAACATTTATAGGTGTGTTCTGGTTATTATGAACACTTATAGATGTGTTCTGGTTATTATGAACATTTATAGTTCACTTTGTTATATTTCACAAACAATTTGATGCGAAAGTAATATATTTAACTAACATAGTAATCTGTTGAAAGATGTAATTATTTTTAAAAGCTTGTAGTGTCATATTTTGGATGAAAAATTAATAGATGTTCTTCCATATGTAAAAGTGTCAATCAGGTTTTTTGGGCCTTCCTAGTTCAAGCTGGTACACAACACTCTGGTACACTGTACCATGATAGTGTGTCACCTGAGGTTCTGAGCACTGTTTATGCATATAAAAGCTTTCACAAATTAATACAAGTTTGATGTATTTTAATATGATTATATTGTCACCATATCTCATAAGCAAAGAGTTCCTTCAATCTAGTTCTCATGAACAATTTTGCTGTTTCAGAACATTCCTCATGATAGTGATAGTAAGATATGATAGCAGAACAAAATGACAGGAAAGGATAGTGTGGATCAATTTAAAACATTTTTAAGATGAATAACCTTCCTTGGGCGGTATTAAATTTAATAGCCTTATGGTCTTGTACACACTTAATACAAGTCCGATTTTGTATACATTTGCATATTTATAATTTCTTGCCAATATCTTTCTTATGACATTTTATTTTTTGATTTCAGACACGTTAAACATATTTTAAGAAGGAAAAACAATTATTTTTATAGAAATTAATCTGTTACGTCATCAAAACTTTAAAGGATCCTATTGTTGTAAATATATTTTTATTTCATTCAATTATTCTTTTAATTGATAAAGCCTAACTCAAGCTTAATTTTAAGACCAAATTTGTGAAAATTGGTTCATAAACAACAGAGATAAAGCAATGGTTAGCTTTTGACAGTACCGCCCAAGGAAGCACCCATTTTTTTTAGTTTTCTTCTTTTAATACACCGTTGTTGTAAGGTTCCACTTGTCACAATTTTAAGTTTTGAGATATTGCCTTGTAAAGGACAAGGTGATTGGATTATCATAATAGTTAATTTATAGTCTGCTCTCCACAACAATGCTTAGAATTTTTACCCAGAAATGGCACTTTGCCATGCGTCACAATTCAGGGCAAGCCTCCTTTAGCTTTGAGATCTTCTGCAATAACCTCCCTCCAGAACTTTTGGGCCAGCCTCCTCCTTTCTTGGGATGTCCTGTCAAGCCTTTTTTCTTTATTCCTTTTTTCAGCCATTTTACTTTATGAATGATAAATATTATGACAAAAATTGAAGATTTTGATGTTAAATTCACATTTTTATGAGACAGCAGTTCTTTTGAAAACCTATTGTTCACAAAGGTTTAAAGGCTGTTTTCTTAAATCCTTGTTTTTCTCAAATCAGGCCTATAGAAGATTCATAACTATTCCATTTTTCATAGAAATGAATTCATTTTTGTTCTAGTTGTTCATGAGAGTATCAAGATGTTGATCAATTGAAATTTGGGTCAAGTAGAACCTTTTGATAGGGTGTGTCACAAATGTTTTCATGTGGTATGTATAATATTTTTTTATGAATTGTAAATTTCATAAAATTATCTCATCCAGTTTTATTAGTTGTCTTCTCAAAATTTCTGTTTTTGTCATCAGGATTTAGATGCAGTTGTCCATCAAGCACGTGAAGCCATAGAGTTAGAGCCTGTAGACGACTTTTTCCAAGAAGATGATGCAGATGATGAACTAGAACTGTCACAGACCCTTACTCAGGCACAAGTGTTTCGCAGGTAAGTCACACACATGTAACAGTTATAAAGTTCAGGGAATATTTTGGATTATGAATGATGGAAGATAAGAGGTTTTTCTTTGCATTATCTTATATTTATTTACAATACATCATGTAATTGGAACACTTTATAAAGACAACCATGTTTTTCTGGTAAATTCTAAACAGATGCAAGGGATTTTAGTAAAAGACCTTTTCAATTGTTGACCTAAGTAAGTCCTAAGGACAAAAAAATGCTGATTTCAACTTTTGTTACAATCTTTTATCTTTATATATCTACTACTCCTTTTATTCTTCATTATGACACAAAGCGCTTTCTTCCTAAAGGATACATATGTGTGTGAATGTGTGTGCATGCATGCTTCCGTTTGTACATTTATGCCAGTGTGTTTATGGGTACATTTGATACATTCTTGCTCTGTATGTAATAACTCTAAAATTTCATTGAATGTAAATGAAAGTTCTGCTTTATCTTTTGAATTTGCAATGATATAATTGTGTATGGGACAAATGAAAGTCTGAGTTGGCAAAGATGACAGTGTGAACAACAATGAATATGTAAAATAATGCTGTTTAATATGTAACCCATGCAAAGCGCTTTGAGCCTTTATAGGAAAATGAGCTTTTTAAGTATTAATTGTTATTTTTACTTTTATCATTACGTTTTTGAGAATGGAGGATCATTATGTGTCGGTGTGATTTGTAACATTGTGACATGTGTTGATTTTGCCTTTCCCTTATGTACATTTTTTGAAGGAACAAATTTCAATTCTCTCTAATTCCTTTCTCTATTCGTACAATTTTGGGGAAAAATTGTTATATCTATGATAACAGTGACATTGAAATCAATTTTTTTCTTTTCAGTCAAATGGAACATCAATCAAGAGAGACTGATTCCTGACAGGATTAATTCTTAATGTCTTCACAGATTTACTTATTCCAGTGTTGTTATGGTGACACCGTTCAGTCTATATTACTGATTAATTTTGTACTTAAAATAATATGATGCCTTGTATCTTCCATTGATATGAACTATAGTAATGAGCCTGTCAAGCTTGGAGGCATTTGGTTTCTGGTTTAGAATTTGACATTATCTGTAAAAGGAGACCTATGATAATGATATGACCTAAGTTAATGACTTTTATTTGATACAATTTTTTACAATTTACAAAGGGTCATAAACTCAGTTAGACAGAGGGACATCCTTCACAAACTACAACTGACAATAAAAAAAGGGTTTACAAAAATGATTGCTAATATTGAGAAGAGACAGGTTACAAGTGGAATGCGATCATGTTGAAAGAAGTGAGAAATTTGTATGCCCTGTCTGGGTTAGAGAAAATTCAACAAAACATTTTTTATGTCAAAGACATAGGGCAGGGTGATGTGGCATTGAGTTAAGTTGTCATATGGTCTTAAGCTGTAGTAAGAGGATTTGGCATTTGATATACATGATAAAGGTTGTGAATATCTGTTTGTTTAGAAGTCTTCGAATTTTATTTATAAAGGGGAAGACGGTTTTTGAGTTAAATGTTTAGTGGTGTTTGTGGACAGAATTCACTGTTTATAAATTGTTTTTATTGAAAAACCATTGAGTTTTGTTCTTGTTAAAAATATGGGTCCAAAACATCAACTTCCAGCTTACATACTTCAGGCTGATATGTCAATTGGTTTGAGGCTTAAACAAGCAAATTAACAACAATTAAGCATGAATACGAATATAAAAATCAATAACTCATTGTTGAGAGGAAATATTTCCTATGTATTTAATGCTATTCGAACTAAGATGACTAGAGACTTGAATGAGACATTTGATGAATTAACCTCTATTCTTCACTTTGTTTTTCAACATCCTAAACAATTCCTTATTTCATCACAATCTTATTTGCCTTAAGACTAATTCATCTTTTTCTTTATGAATTGTTAATTGAATATATTAGCAATAAAGTGATATTCAAATGAGTTGTAATCGTTCAACCATATTTTAGAAAAGAGTGTAAACTATGTATTGGGTATTATCGCCTCATCTATTCTCATGTTATCTGATAAGAGATTTTGTTACTCATGTTTAGTGTGCTTTCATAAACGGTTTGCCAGATGTAACTTTTGTATTATAATATATATGTATATGTATTGTAAAGTGATTTGAGCTATTTTAATTTAGATGGAATTATTATTATGTTTTTCAATGTTATTTACATTTTCTAAACTCAATACAATTTCATCTTTATGCCCTTAATCTATCTTATCATTCCATGATCATCTTTAAGAAATCCTATGTTGATTATGATATGCCAGTAAGGGCAGTTTACACATAAGTAACAGCTCATTAGAATGAGATGATATTACACAGATTTCTAGGTTTGTTCTGAATATCCTTTTTGTGGGACCAGCTATTTGTATCCTTGAATACAGAGTTTTGTTGAAGTTTTTGTATGGCTATCATAGGAAAAATATCAGGTTTTACCAAAAGGATAAACCAACTTATTTAAGCATGAATACATATATTACAATGTTATATTCTGTTGTTCAAAAATTTAGTCTTTTTGTTTAATTTTTCAAATGCTTTTGCTATTTCCTCTGTTTTTTTGTATTCTTTTTGCCTTTTATAACTCATTTCTGTTCATATTGTTGAACTGGAAGGGACGTCCATTGAACACTGTATCTACCCTAATTGTGAATTCAAACCTAGCTTTATCATGTTGAATTTCTTCCTTTGTGATGATGAGTAAACCATTGTAATATTTCATGTTAAGAATGTGAATGATTTATTTACCCTTTAACATAAAAATCACAATCTGTGTAACAAGAAAGATGTCAAATGATATTTTACGAGAAAGATGTTAATTGAAATGTTTATAAATGATAACTATGCAAATATTATTGTGCTTCGAGACTGAGATGTAAATGCATCAACATTTATGTAAATAAATGAATTTTTATTTCAAGAACAAATTTAAAGCAATCGAATTCTTAAGAGTCTGTGATGTTTATTTCCTTCCACTTTTTCTGTTTACATTGTTAATAAATCAGTTGTCAGACCAACTACAAATTGACGTTTCAATTTTTCGTCAGAACTGTTTTGAAAGTGCGACTTTGAGGCATGTATGTTTTTATAAATCAGAATTTCAAATATGTTGTCAGAAGATATATATTTTGATTACGTTTTGAAAGTTTATAGTTAACTATAAAGATCATTTTAACAATTTATTGTCATGACTATCTTTTGGAGTAGTGAAGTGGACTAAAAATTGGCTTGACTCATTTCAGACTCAACTTAAAGGAACTTTTTGACTAACTTTTGACTAAGTTGTAAATTGGTTAAGGTGCGCTTTTAGTCCCCAATAAAGCCAGTTCCTAAGTAGTCAAATCTATCTGCGCATGCTTTGATCATCAGCTGCTTTTGGTTCATATGACATGAGTGTTAAAAATCCTGTAATTCAGAAAATCAAATTAGTTGACTAATAAGTAAAGGAGTCTACTCGATTTTGACATTTTGGTCAAATAGTAAATTTTACAGTATCTTTATGTGCGTCCATTATGAATATAATTTAATGGTTGTTGATTATTCCAGGCAAGCAATCTTCATGTCAGACTTGTTTCCTTTGTTGTTTGTTGTTGCTGCTCTATCAAATGTGATTAAAACTCTTAGCACAAAACTTGCTGCTCATTCTCAATTGTTGTTGATGACTTGGCAATGACCAGGGACCATTTGAATTTTAATCTTTGACTGTCTCCACAATCTGTCTCATCAGCATGTCTTTGTGTACCTCTAACCTGTATATTCTTCACACAATCAATGCTATAAGCTTGTGTTACTTGTCTCGACAACACAGGATGCTTCTCTTGCTGGGCATGAGCTCCTAGTGTAGGCTTTGCTTGATGTTTCCCAGTACATTCCTCTCATTTAAAACATTCTATTAGATATGTTTTGAAATAAATAAATAATGATGATATACAGCATTTATAATGGGCATTTCCATTTTAACAAAGTGCTCAAATCGCAGTACATAAAAAACAAAATTCAAGAACTATACAGAGAAAATAACATAATATGACAATTTTGCAACAGTCACCCATTAAGAAATAATGTACAAGATATACAAATTGATACCTTCCTTTGCCCCTGACAAACAAACCATACAACTTTCTTTATTACTACACATTTTTTATTATCCAACACCCAAAGGTGTGGAGCATTATGTGACGTTCGTGTTTGTCTGTGAAAAATAACAAAGGGTGACTACAGTTATATACTGTTTATACATTTGTTTTGTAAAATTTCTGTCCATGTATTTCTCATTTGGGTTGCTACCCGTATTTTTCTTCCTTTTTTTTCTTCTTTTTTGTAAATAAATGTTAGTATTTGTCCATTGGTGGTTTCAAGACTTGTTTATTCATTCTTTTGTCTGTGAACATGATAACTCAAAAAATATACAACTAATAGGCGTTAAATGTGGCATGATGTTGTAAATCAACATGATGAATAACTCCATCTAATTCCAGCAATACCTGTAATCAATTGACTGAGTAAAGGACGTTTTTACACTATCTGAGTACTCATGTTTCTAGTTTGAAAAAATCAGACCTTTGAACTATCTGGTAAGGATCTAATTGAACTTTATCTGGTGAGATCCAATGTAACCTGAACGTTGGGAGGCTAGTCTTGATCATGATGGATCCGTAATATTTCAGTTCCTATAACTGCTTTCACAATGACTATGAGTCATTAACTTACTCTTAGCCCTTTTCCCTGTATAAGCTTTGTTATTTATCATGACGGTTTCTACTCACAGTGAATATGCACATTTTTGTTGTTGTTTCTAAGTCTTTCACTCAGAATATTAGATTAGAACATTTACGCTATCTCTCATTTTAAATCTGTTGAATGTTGCACTGTCCTTCATATGAGAACCAAAAAACAATTGTTATTTTTCTCCACATCAATTTACCACACTATGCTTGATATTACAGAGAAAACAGAAACATTTATTTTTCTATATACATTTTTATCTTGTCTTTAATATTATACTGCACTTTGTTATTTTTCTCATCATGTCTGTATGTATTGCTTTTCTTATTATGTGCTAATAGAATAAGATAAAGTATGTATTCTCTGAAGACCTGCTTTGTTTTTTGTTGATGTGTCTGCTTATCTTTCATGGTTCTGTGATTGTAATTGTAATACTCTTTGCTTGTGTTATACTGTTATTATTGACATGAATTGTCAAATTCTAATTATTCATGTAAAATAGGAATGTTTACACAGTTTAATTATATTTAGTGGACAAAGATTATAATTGTGCTTGTCCTGGCAATGGCGATGTATTATAACAATAAACCAAATACTTTAAAATTATTACAATGGTTGTCTGGTCTGTATATAGTTTGCTATATTTATCATTCTAAATGTAATTTTGTTCCTTACTTGGCATCTTAAAATAAAGAAACAAATATTTATTCATATTGGTTAAATCTCGTGTAAAGTCCACACATATAAAACAACAAGGGAAATAATTCACTTAAACAAGCCATTTTGGGCCAAGGTCACAATAAGTAGGCAATTACTAGTAAAGGTTTTTTTTGTATTAAACATTAAGTACTTGAAGCGATAGTCTATAACTAAAAGCTATTTGACACAGCCAACAACAGCCTATCCCCATTTGACATCTTGTATCACACATGCTAAAAGAAATCCACCCGTTGATATGCAATGAGAGGTTTTACAGCGCTATTAAGAGGTCATTTAAGCGCTGTATATATTGCTAGGGCATACAACAAGCATACTACGATACAGGCCCAATAAAGAAAGCCATTTCCAACAGTTTACTTATGCCTATGGAGAGAACTTCAGTTCTATTGTATCAGAAAAGAAGCGATACCCTCAGGTTTTCCACCCATTAATAATTATTAATATTGACCACCCATTGATAATCAATATCTAACCTGGTGCAATCAGTGCTGACCACCTGCTATTAACTGTCAATATTACGATATAATATAAGCCTTGCTTTATCAATATCCTTCTCTCCTCGACATAACCGATCCCTCTGACCAATGGCAATCAGTAACTCTGTGGCTTAGTGACATTGCTTCTGGATATGAACAGATTACTCCAAAATCAAAACAAAATTGACCTTTAGAGCAAAAACTATATGGGAAATGATATTATATAATGTGTTGTTGCTACAGTGTGTAAGTTAAACTTTTTTGCATTTGGGCTACATTAGGTAGGTAAGATATTTGATAATGATTCTATTGCTGTATGATTAGGGAGGAATGAAGGGTTTCTCTTCACCCCCCTCCCCCACAACTCAACAGGACTTGGATTTTAATGATCCTAAGGGTACATAGACTCAAAATTTTTCCGTTGCAAAAAAATTAACATGAGCAAACTGACCACAGATGGTAAAAAAAACGATGTTCTCAGAATGGATTGAAACTGGTCGCAAATGAAATGTGTTGCCGAGACGATTACAAATATGTATTTTTTCTACGGTGATACTATTAGTTCTTAAGTTATGAGGTCCAGCTTGTCCTGATGTCACAAGTCCCCATTTTACCACTAACACTGATAAGGTTAAAAAAATAATTGTTGTATCTTAATGTTCAGCACCAATAAATATGGTGAAATGACACGTCTAAATCAGATGAAAAAAAATTGGTGACTTTGGTTGTCTTTTTCTTGACAAAAATGGCCTTTTTAGTTAGGTGATCAGCGTATATAGTAATATATAGTAAAAAATAAAAGCCTTTTCTGTGCCTTATTTATCAGCATTAAATTAGACTTAGTATTTTTGGTTTACTTAGAGTGTATACTATCGATAAATTGAAGTAACCAAAACATTAATTGTAAATTGACTCGTACAGGGGTCATGTAAGTGAGTTTATGAGATTAAATAACTGCTGATGAAACCATTATTTACATAACCCCTGCACGAATTAATTAACTATGACATTTTTGGCAAACTATATTCTTATGTTCCTTATAGTGTTTTCTAACAATATATTGCAAACAATAACATTTTATATTGAAAATCGACCTGTACAGGGACCTTGACCAGCGGTATTTAGTTATAATTATACCATTTCATGTGTGAGTTCTCATTTGTATGACCTCTATTTAATCTCACCTAGGCACAAGAACAGATAAGAGTCTATGTACCCTTAGGATCAATAAAATCCAAGTCGAGTT
>JAUUEB010083400.1:0-15457 GCA_032362205.1 Clione limacina | reverse complement strand
GTAGTTGGACATTTTCAACTACTCAAGTAGAGTAGAGTAGCTACTCGAAAAAAATCTAAGGGTAACTACTCAAGTAGTGTAGCTACTCTTCTCGAGAAGTCTTTGAGTAGTCACTAAAAATAGTTATCATTAAATGAACAAATTCAAAGGTTTAAAATTGAAATATTACTGCATTTTTTACATTGTCATGTAACAAAATTGAACAAAATGATACATTTTATCAAACAATTATGTAAAAAGTAAAATTTATCCAAAAGTAAAGTTGAACAAAAATTGATCCGAAATATAACGCAAAATGTGTTGATTTTTTACACAACTACTCGAAGACTACTCGAGTAGAGTAGTCTTTAAGTAGTGTGGACAGACTACTCGAGTAGATTAGTACTCACAAAAATTGCAACTTCTCGAGTAGCGTAGAAGTAGCGAAAAAACTACTTGACTACTACTCGAGTAGTATACTACTCTACTCGACCACAACACTGCTAAGCTTTCGTCTCGCAACGGGATTCATACCCTGACCTAAGGACATACGACATGATAACAGCCCGTAGTCCTACCATCGCCAATTGCATCGTGAAAGTCGATTGTTATACCAAAACGTGCATCTTCAGGAATTGAGACCAAATAGTGCTGGCGCGTAGCCAGGATTTTGAAATGGGGGGACAACTTTCGATATTATCAAAGCAATGGCCGCAATTTTAAAGCAATCAATATTATATAATAAAAGAAATGGCCGCAAAGCGGCCGAAATTTTGAGATTAACAAAAATTGTGCAAATTTAGAGCATTTTGGATCTCAAACGGGGGGGGGGGCTTTCCCCCATGCCCCTGGCTACGCGTCTGATCCAGTGACTTACGTTTTCGCACTAAGTATAGACTTCATAACTATTTCTTGTCTTGGTAATTGGTAACCGTGATATAAAATCCTAGAAAGTGAACGTCATTTCAATAATTGTAAGCTATAACACTTTAGCATTTATACGTTAATTGGACAAACTGTACACTTGAAATGTGTTTAATACGACAATCAATCATCATACTGATTATCATTTAATAGTTGCATAAAACTGTCATATTCGTCAAGTTGTTCATGTTTTCTTGTCTCACCTGTGAAATCAAGAAGCAGATGTTCAGCTCTAGTCATTAGAGTTTTTGACCATATTGTTTTAAGGCTTAGTACTAAGAACATGGATCTTATGGATTTCATATAACTACAATCTTAAGTAGAACATCCATCAAAGGATCTAGTTTGACAGCAGATCAACCATTCACACAAAAATGATACAAACACTTCATTTGTATTGTTTTTCTTAAACTCATATATTTTTTTATTTTTTTTATAGAGCATTCATTTATGCTATTTGAAGGTAAAAACCAGCTCATGTTGAGCATGAATTCATCTTCTTTGTCCTTAAAAGTTTAGAATAATCCAATTTCTCATACACTGAAAATAATCCGATACATTTATTGCTCAGAGCTCAGGATAGAGATTACTGAACAAAAACCTCGAAACAATTAATATTGTGTGATAGGACAAGTGATATTATATGCAACTTTATCCTAGATACACATTAAAAACGAACTTATTCACATAACTTCTTTAGGTCTTAATCTTTTACAATGTTTCACAAATACAACTGTCACTTTACAAACATACTTTCTTGCCAAAGTAACCAGCTAAATCTTTATAACATATAAGCACATGGACTTATCTAGTTGCTGCTACAAACTGTCTCTTTTTGTCTGACCGTAGTCAGATCCATGTGATTGGCGAGTGTATCAGTGTAGATGACAGTAGATGGTTCTTGTTTGTGCATGACAGATCAAAGGACAGCTAGTTTAGGATGAATATAAATCGCATTATGGTACAAATTGGTTTTCTTCACATGTGTCTCACCATCCGTCTGCCGATCAGTCTATCAGTCCATCTGTATGTCTGGGTGTTCTTCTATTGTTGTCTGAAGACGGTTAGAACCAGATGACCTTTTACAATCATAAAATACAAAAGAACATCGTTAATTTTATAGACCACAAGCTATTAGCATCAGCATGTTAAGTGTAAAACCACGATTTTCTTGCATTTATATTTCAGATTTGAAACAGATTAATTGAAGGCGAGTGAAACATGATATCTTCGTAGTAACTACACATTTTTGACGACCAGTGACATACCAAAAATGTGAGATTTTTACTCTTGATCGTTTGATATGCTCCTTTCAGAAGTGCACGTGTACTGACTGGGCTAGTGACATAAAAAACCTTTTTTCACGATGGCCGTCGAACAGTTTTTCTTCAAAACTGATATTATGAGACAATTAAACTGTATTATTATTATCTCCCTTAAGATTCACAAAAGATCATTTGAATTATATAAAAAAAACTATTTTTGGGTGAACTAATCGATGGATACAATTTCATTACCTATAGGAAGGCCTCAAAAGTTTGAAAATATGGTTCATCTGTTCAAATCCTTTATGGTTCTAAAGGGGAGTTTTCAATTCAAATCATTTTTCTGAAAGGGAATGTATTGATGTTCACTAATAGACCATAGATAACATAAAATAAATGTATTTATTACCAATATGTGTAAGAGAAATTCATGCAATAGTGAGAAGTGTCAAGATAATATTCAAAGATATAGAAAAAAGTTAGACGAACAAAAAAGATGCTGAAGATGAAGTTGAAAATCACCAACATATTAAAAACATGTGAGTGAATTACGAAGGTTGACAAGAGAAAAGACAGACACAATTGAAAGTACTCAGGATCAAAGTGACACAAGAAAAGAGAATTAGAATTTCATCAAGTTCAACGTTTATGCTTTTCTTGTGAAGTATTGTAGACAAAGATACAATACATTACAAATGTGACATGAAGTGGTCTCCAAAGCGGTCTCAGCATGCGATTTACGCAAGCATCTAACAACGGTGTCCATTTTCAAAAAGTTTGCCATATATTTTGCCTTTGGATTGTTAGACGTGTATGGAATTGTGTAATGGAACGACCGCCTTTGAAGGACTGCGAGAGCTTCCGGTGGCCGATTTATCAAAAAGCAATTAACTTAAAGATGAAGGTATAAAGGGCCAATGTTATTTCAACCTCCTATCTCATTTTGTACTTCATAGTGAACATGAACATGAACATAGGGGACGAGGAAATGAAAATAGAAAGATATGAGATAAACTTCTCACAAAAAGTACACAGGAACAAATGATGACAATTTTATAATAACTCACATTCCTTGTGTATCTCCTACTAAAATTCAGTCTGATTTTCAATAATCTTCAAGAAAAATATACATCAGAGATACATTATGACAATGTAGGAGACTTTTTCAGTGTTTGAAAAGGTAAATCTTTAAATGATTTCAAATTATTCAAAATATATCATAGACATTTATTGTAAACATAACGAATTCGTATTCATTAAAACCACTTTGTGTTTCTAGGTATGATAGGAAATAAATCTTCCATCTACACATTTAATCAGTTTTTAGACAAGTTTGTTTCATCAGAATGATTCTGACGATGCATATATTTACAATTTGTAATTCATACGATTTTAAAATGTATACAACACGTGGCTAAGTACTGAATTCACACTCAAATAAAGGCCGCTGAACTCATCCTATGATAGATTTGTATTTAACAGACTGTAACGTCACTGAACTCCTAGATAACAATGACTTGTTTTAAATCGCACGTTTTTATGTAGCGTGGGAGCTTTATTTTATGAGAACAGTTATCTTTAACTTAAGCTTAAACTATGCATGGGAAAGTTACAATTCGGACCTTAATCATACAAAAAGTTGTCGTTTTATGTCGTTCATTGTTTCATTCAGTGAGCACTTCAAAGTGAATTGATTGCCGTATATGAAAAAAAAACTAATCGCTTTTAGCTGCAGCAGAATAAATAGAACGAGAATTATGAGTCGATGTCATTAATTATGGTCACTTTGCACCTTTTTAACATGCTATTTATCATCATTAATATGCTATTATGTAAAATTGTGTTTGATTAATTTCTTTCTCTATAATAAACAGGCTTATATGCTAACTGAAAGATAGTTGTTTATTAAAGTAATAAAGTGAGCGGATTTTACATCAAAGCACAATACAGATCAATGACACAGTTTAAGATTACTTTAATAAATCTGGTCAAATCTTCATGCTCTTTATCTCAATAATAATACCAACGAACCATTGACACATTAACTATATTAGACACAATAAAACAGGCTTGAGAACCGCAATTAGTTCCATAAAAATATTGAAGGAATTATAAGATTTGTAAGATTTCTTTAATTAATTATTTTCTTGAAGCTTAACTCAAGATTTCTGCTATTGTGTATGATTAAACGGTAATCAACCGCATGTTTTCGATTCATGGAAGCCATATGTAATATGAATGACAGCACCCTTATTAGGATAACACCTGGAAGGCCTTAAACATTATACATTTGGATGTGATAAAATGAGAATTTAAACAATACCGATATGATCCGATTAACCAAATTGAACATTATCTTGTCATCTAAGGTAGAGAGAGGCAAAGAGAGAAAGAGAGATAAATTCTGAGATCAAGAAAAAGAATAGAAAACCAAAAAATGATTTATCTGCTTTATCAAAAACGTTTTCAGTTATGTTAAGAAATCACTGATCAAACATGCACCACAAAGACAACGTCATTTACAGCAATATCTGGCGACAGTGTCCTGGTTCAGTCAGTTCCAATACACGACAAACCCATTGTAACCTTTTAACTATGGCAGACATCTTACAGATACCAGAAAGTAGAACTAGACGTCGTCTAGAGTCTCCACAACGTCCATATAGACAACAGTACGACTGTCAATACAACCACAAATATAAACTGTTATCTATTGTTACGTTGACCCCTATTGTCATGTACATTTTTTATGCTGAAAGATAAGGAAATAAGTTGACAGTTATAGTATCAAACTCTCAGTAATACATTTCAAAGTTTATCTCTGGTGAAAAGGTTATGTTGCAATTTGTAAAATTCAAATACTAGCAGACTCAAACACAGATTTAGATCTAATTTTTTTTTAATTTGTTGCTTGTCGGGTACCTGAAAAACGAAGACATTTAGCAAACAGAGACATTTATAAACAAGCCGCCATAACAATGTGACACTCTGATAAGTTGTGACTAGACACAATGCTCTTTAGAAGTTAGAGATTTATCTAAATGAGATATAATTCACTTTCTTTGTTCATAATCTTTATTCTCTTAAAATTCATGTTTGATAAGAAAACAATTTGATACGTCAGTACACAAATTAGTTCTCATTATCAAATGCAAATACGCACACAACACAAATGCACTAAAATATAACAATACTTGTAACGCACCATATCATGCTATAAGGTATTTGAGCCCCACATCATACTGTACAGTTGTTGGAATTCTATATGCAAAGTTTTCAAACATTTAACGACAACATGTAGGAATCAGCTATATCTTTAAATGTATCTAAAACCTATAGTAAATTATCGACTTATTGTTTACGGAGTAGTAAATATCCATCCTTATATTACAAGATTCATTGACTTACACAAATATATATATAATTAGACAAGTCTGACCTTTAAATGTTAACAAGAATATTCATTGCCTAGGAAAAACTAAAATTACATTGCCTGCAGTGTTATCAATGGAACTTATGAATGCAAGTAAGAAATTGATTAGTAATTGCTATATTGCTTTGTGAATTGTGAACTTGTTTGCCATAAATAGGTTAGATAAAGTCAGCCAGCCAGTATTCATTATTTATCGGTTAAAAATAAAGAGACACCATGTTATGTAACGTACATTTTGACGAAGGGAATACACTATAAACCATTGCTATCCAGATCCCTGTTTTGCATAGTAAGAACGATATATCAAGTTATATACATAGCTGCTATACTTATGATCTAATTATATTTCAATTGCTCTTGATTTCAAAGCAAGTGATCAAATTCGTTTTCTTTCTAAAAGGGCCAAAAGGCAAATCATTGCGTTTCAGTAATCCTTAACTGTCATTTATTGTATTCAAGTTTTGGGCCTACAGCAAACTAATTATTTTTGCCTTTTGAGATTTTTTTTTCATGAAATTAATGTCAACAGGAGAATTGAAGTGAATGATATTCTTTAAAAAATAAGATTAATCTTTTGTAAATGAAGACGAATAATAATTATACATAGAATGACAAACTTGATAATATGATATGTTGATATATTTCTTTAAAGTGTGGCTCTTCATATTAATGTCATCAATCTACGCATCGAATATCTTTCTCTTATTATTTCATTTTTCTATACCTGCATTGTGACAGAGGATTTGTATCATGAAAGTGTGTTGCAATTCATACCGGAAATGATACAGCACGTACAAGATTTTGTTAACGCACATTGGCCCTTGATCATTGACAGTATTGTGGTCGAGTAGAGTAGTAAACTATTCGAGTAGTACTCAAGTAGTTTTTCGCTACTTCTACGCTACCCGAGAAATCGCAGAAATTTTTGAATACTACTCTACTCTAGAAGTCTTTGAGTAGTTGGGAAAGAAGTCAACATATTTTGCGTTCTATTTCTGATCAATTTTTGTTCAACTTTGATTATTTTTAAATAAATCTTACTCTTTACACAATTGTTTAATACATTTTATAATTTTCTTAAATTTTGTTACTTGATAATTTAAATAATACAATAATCTTTCAATTTAAACTTTTGAATTTTTTCATTTAATGATTACTTTTTTTAGTGACTACCCAAAGACTACTCGAGTAGACTAGCTACTCGAGTAGTTACCCTTACATTTTTTAGAAGCTACTCTACTCTACTCGACTAGTTGAAAATGTCCAACTACTCTATTCTGTTCGAGTAGTCCATCGAACTACTCGACCACAAGACTGATCATTGAAGGTAGGTAGGATTAAGCATCTTGTATTAATGATCGGAGATGGACACAAATTCAAATGTACCATCTTCTGTTGAACTACTTCATTTTGTCGACAAATCACATACAACTTTACTCTATATTGAAAGGTCCTATCACTTTTTGAAGAAGCTGAATACTGGTTCAACGTTAAAAATATTCTCTCCTTCAGCGTGGAATTATTGATCAGAAAATTTGACCGCTGTTTAGGGACCTACCCTACAACCAACAGTTCACGTGTGAGTTTTTTTTCAAACCATTCACTTAATAGGGGCGTATAAAACTGATAAAGATCCAAATATTGTGATATTTCCCCTTTTTAAAAATGTCATTACAATCTAGACGCCTATCCTATCTAATTGCAAGACGCTATCCTTAACTGTTTTTCTTTGGACATATTTCATTCAACCGTCAATACATTAAAATAAACATTAACATAATTTGTTGTTTTTTCTATTACATATAACTGCAGTTTTGTATTCTGAAAAGTGCATCGGGGACAGTTTTTTTGGAGGAAAAAAAGATGTTTGGGGCTGGCTTTCTATAGAAGACAATCACGTGATTTTATCTTGTCCAATAGCAGGCCTGCAAACAGAAATAAGACAATCATTTGGGTCGGTGTAGGGTCATGACCTCTGAGACGGCTCATCTAAGATAAACATATGTTTCATGGGAAAATCGTAATCAGAACGTTAATCACCAAGAGATTATTTAGTTTTGTCTAATTTTCTTCTCACCTTGAAACGAAAATCATTCATCATAGAATGGGTAATGGTAATGGGTAATGAGGCAATCATGATGTACAGTAAGTAATGAGGACATTAAATGTCCTGATTACTTACAAGTTTTTGTTCCTGTATTAAGCTCTTTGCTTGATTCAATAAGGTGATGATTAATTTAAGATAGATTATATATGTTTTTGATGTTATTCGATTATCACGAATCGCATGTACACTATTATTCCAAGTGCCTCATTTCATTTTCCCCAGCAGGGTCTCATAAAAATGCTATTTAATTTTCTTAATTCACTAAAGACATAAGGATAAAGAATAACGTTTATAATTAAAATTATAAACATATATATGCAAACTGTAATAAAAGATTGAAATATATAAAAAATATACTGCACATGAAAATTCAATTTTCCCGTATATGTTTTTCGAGACAAACAACAGACAGATGTACCGATCAATGACAAGAATGTACACTATTAAATTGTCTGTACCTGGATTCTACAGTTGGCAAACCTTTTATATTTAAATTTGAATGTTTGAAATGAGGAATTCTGCTGTTGACGAACAAACCATAGACACAAGAAAAATAGTTATTGTGCAGGGCTGCTGTTGGGAGGTAAATCCAGACTTAATGAAGTCTTTCCGATGGGTGCCCAGCAATCATAACATTGTGCTGGAAGCTAAACAGGGATTAAGCCAATTTAAGACAAATCCCTCCACTAGCGCCTGTTGAGAATGTTTAGTGACTACTGTCTTGAAGACATGGTGAGATGGTGGTGAGATGTTGGTGAGATGGAAATCCCTCACACTCACAAGCCTATTTGTCAAGCCACAAATTTCCAACAGACGGACCAATATGTCAATTAATTTCATTTCCAAAACTCATGGTGGGGAGAAATAATTTTTCCACAGATTAGATTATTTTTGACGTATTCAAGGAGAAAGTGACAAACATAAAAGAGTAAAATATGTTTGACATTTTTCATATACCGTTTGCAGATTATTTGACCAGACTGGCGACAGACTGACCGTAGGGGTGCGAGTGCCAGGTCTGTGGAGATGTAACAAGAGATCATTTGCTTATTGGTCAGATTTAATTCCTGTCTGAATTGTGGATATTAACTATGAATGTTTATGATTTATGGCAGTTGCTATTAGCATCTTTTCAAGCATTTGACTGTTATTGTTTGACGCATACCTAGCTTTTCTATTTATTTTGTTTCTCTGGGGGGGGGGGGTAGAGTGGAGATAATCTGAATAAAAAATGGAGAGCTTGCATACAAAGATATACTACAAGTAGCCCTTGAGCTTATAAATTTGTGAAATACTGTTTTATGTGTTAAAATCAAACGGCACTAACGTAGATTTCACAAACACGTTTTTTTTCAGGACGATTGATTGATATTTCCAATATGAGAGGTCGTTACAGAGAGGATGAATGATGCAGAATTTTTATGAATGCTACAATGCGGTATGTTGTATGATATAAGATTCAAATTTGTGTGTACTTTCTTTTAAAGGATCCCTTTGACTTCAATCATATTCAAGATATAATTATAGTTTACATGTGGAGCAGGTAGCCGAGTGGGTAGGGTGTCGGACTTAAATTCCGACCGTCCTTAGCGTTGTGTGTTCTACCCCCGCAATGGGATAAATCTTCATGGTGAAAAAATTTGCTATCGTGTTCCACCTGTTCATCCAGCAGTATATATGGGTATCTGACTTATAGGCTCTGTGAGTTTACAAGTCGCCTAACAGGCAGATTCCTTGTATACGCTGAATGTACATGTGTGTCTCCGTTGTAGCGAATGTCTTTGTAGGTTTACTAAGGTTGATCGATTGAATCCTTGTATACTCTGAATGTACATGTGTGTCTCTGTCCTGTCTGTCTGGGTAATGATTGTGTAAAGCGCATTGAGCAGCTATGTAAAAGTTATACATTATTATTATTATTATTACATGTTGAATTTTAAAATATCCACTGACAAGCAGACAGAGATCCATACAAGCATTAAAAAAAAAACTCACAGGCATACATTGAATATAACAAACTACAGTCACTGCACGAAAACACAGTAATCCAATCACATGGGCGATGTTCAAAGTCGACAAGAGAACAGTCTTAAGTGACATTTAGCCAATGTAAGACTGGGCGATGCCTTACAAAAATAAGCCCACACCCTGATATAATATGAGTGTTCCTGTTATTGTAGTTTGTATGTTTGAATAGAACTGAAAGCGGGAAAAACAAAACGAAAGAGTCTCAAAGTGACGGCTTCACTGAGTGGATTACACTAAATATTGCTGTCAGCTCAGATATCAACTTGCTCTGTTTACTCAGTGCAACCATGACAACTCCGCACATGCGTGAAAACAACAAACTTCTACAACTACATCTGATATGAGCATGTTATTACTTACATATGTATGTGACATCTGCTCACTTAGTACGAACATCGTTTGGGGGAAGATAGAACATTGCAGGTTAAGAATACAAGAATAGTGAAATAATCGTACAATATTCTACTTTAAACCATATTTATATCTAACGACAAGTAAGCGTAGTGTTAAATATGATTACTAGATATATAATAGTTCCCAATATCTTTGCATGATGCCCGAATGCTGACATAGTTATAAACTGTAGACAATGATAAAGGGGCCAAATTTGTAGGATAGCCTAATGGCCGAGACCTTCTGCATTATTGATCCAATTGTGATTTTGTCTAACAATGAAGATACACAAAACAACTTCATAACACGTAGTGTGAAACGAGACTCAAAGTCATGATACTCAAAGACTAAGTTGAGCAATATGGCATTCCAAACGACCTAAGTGAACTTTTCACAAATTTCTCACCAGTAAGTTTTCATCATTTCAAGGAAAGTTTTAATTTCCACGTCTATGATCAGCGTAAATTCTTCACTGCAGTTGTTATGCATAATGTAGACAGCGCCAGACAATCCCAAAGTGGTTGATGTTAAATGTTTCATTACCAGTGTACAATAATAAGATATGTTTTATTAACTAGACAGCGCTAGAAATAGCGAGATGTTAGAAAAATAGTCAACTCTTAAGCTGTCAAAATTAATAAAACAAATAGCGACTAGAATGAGAGACAGTCGGACAGAATGTCAAACTAGGAGTAACGTCAGATTTCCGTATTTAAATGACACTAATTAAGCTCCTAAAAATCTCTTCGGCTTTAGAAATTCAAAACCGTAGGTACGACGTGTGAAGGGTATCTCTGACAAGAGAGCGTACTGTCAAAAACCGGGAAGAGAAGCCATCTGACAGACTTTTGGCATAATTTCCGGTTTAAAACGAAATATAGACTCCAATAAATTGGTTTGGATCCTTAAATGTCGCAATCACTCCACGAGGACTGTATTCTATTTCTACCCTCAAAATCTAGCCAACTTCATTACGGAATTCCAACGAATTAAGAGCTATTATGGGATTGACTCGTACCTACAACAAAGAAGACTAGAGGGCGATGACCGAGTTGGCAGGTCCCAGAACTGAAAAGCCAGAGGCCTGTGGTTCAATCCATGCCATTCTGTGCAAGGGAGTTTTGATGTTTGAAAACATGTGGAAATTAAAACTTGTCTCACGTGTTACTTGTCTTAAAGATTCCTTGGTGGTTGAAACTAAAAGGAAGATTAGCCTGTTAAGCGCCATTCAGAAGCAATTTAAAAGAAAAGTCCTACCTCAAACACACTGCCATTATAAAAATAGTATTTTATGAAGAAGGATATTTTGAGTAAGGAATCAAGATTATTTATTTTTTTAAATTACGTAGAACAAAATTCAGTTAATTTACTATAATTGAAAGTCGATGTAAAATCCACAACTATCACTAGTTCAGTACTTGTTCCAAACTATTTATGAATACAATCATCACCCTACCAGCATAAACTTACAAACGTTTTATTTCCTAAGTCATGTGCCTTGCTTTTTGGACTTAAGTTAACAATCAAAATATGTTTTTATAATTCTCCTTACACTTTCGTCCGTATTCAAATTTGGCTGCTTAGAAATTGCGTGATTGTATGCAAAATACATTTCTTAATACCCATACACTGATGATAAATGTGTAACTTGTAGAATGTGAGTATAAACATCTTCATGTTAATTGAGCGATATAAACATAATTAATATAATATTTCACTGTATATGGCCCTAACTATTGCTTTGTCAGAGACCATTTTCTAACGTTGCTTCCATAACAAGCCTCGTCATAACATAAATATCGTTTCCCAGCCAACATGGGAGTAATCATGCAAACCATGAAATACAAGTGTAAACATATTAGACTAATTGAGAATCTAGAAACTGACTATTAGACATTAGGAAAACATTCTTTCCGCTCAAAACGACACGGACTTGCTCGTTACTCTGAGCTAGCAACATTTGAAGTAATTAGCCTTGAAAATCGCTTCCCGGCGTGAGGTGAGCTCAGCTCACTTCCCCTCAGGGGCGCCCTCGTGGTTATGTTGTCGACAGCGTATGTTTTTATATGTCACAAACACGTCACAATCCATTGAGTATGTTTTCAAAACAGACATGGTCCATGAAAATCCCGCTACTCGTTCTTCAGACTTTTTCAAATTCCTCTAAACCCACTTTGAGAAACTTTTATTTTCTAAAGAAATCTGAGAATTCATCACTCTGTGGATTTAGAACGTTCATACATGCGATCAGATTTCATTTTATCCACAAGACGGCGCTGACAAATTGTTGATGAGAATTAAACAAGATTTGGGAGATCTACGTTTTTGAATGTAGAAGACATGCGAAAATTCACTGGCTTAAGAAATCATTAAAGACAAAAACGCGTTTAATAAAGAAATGGAGATAATTGTTGGCATGCATTGTCGTTTTTCTAAATGTTGATAAAGATAGTGTTACATTTATCTTAAAGTTAAAACAAATACAGTTGATTATTTGCTGCGTTAAAAAATGTAAGTTTGTTTTGTTAAATGTTTTATCTTCTATACATCATGGCATGTTCCAGGAGTTGGCACGCGTGGAGCTGTCGTATATGTCATGTCAGTTATTTAAATGACAATTGAGGTATGGAGAAAAGGTGAATAGTGACACAGTAGATGATAAAGTGAAAAGGGATAGAAATGTGGGAATGAAGATGATAGAAATTTTGGAATAATGGCATGGTTTCGAATCTCTGTCTGCTATTCCAAACCCTACTATGTCCTTAATATTTGTAGCGGGCTGATCGTCCAATCTCTCATTCGTCATTTTCAACTGAAATTGAAAAACAAAACTCCAATTGATAACGTTATTTCTTTTATTTTCCAAATCGCTAATCAAATTATTATGATCATTGAGAGAAAGAATATAATATATTTGAAATATAAATAGAGTGTTTATATCATTAAATAGATGATTTAATCATTGGAATAATGAAGAAAATGTGTTGTTGACATTATAATGTGTCAGCATCTTTTTGTGGATTGGGTTATGTGACGAAAATCTGGCAACTTGTCCGACGACTCAAGTTTTTATAGAGTATAATATATCAAATTCATATTGGATGCCAGACCGTTTATATATTTCTTAAAGTTTAGTATGCAGACGTAATGATGCAATTTAATTCTTGGCTTGTTCACAACATTGTCAGTTTTTTTAAAACTAGGTGCTGGTATGTGATTGAATTCTTTCAAAAAAAATTCCGGGGAGCATGCCCATGACTCCGGCCCCGCCCCATGTAATCTCGACGATCTGCAATCTTGGGTGCTTCCTCCAACATCCCCCAACCCATTTAAACACTTCTGCTGACGCCCTTTAATTAGATATATATTATATTGATTAGATTTATATACATATTTCAAAATCAAACATGCCTGACATGAACAAGAATAACGTATCAACAAACAAGTGAGCAGAAGCTAAAGGAATAAAGACAGCCTCAAATGATAAGATATGATATGACCAGTTTGGGATTCAGAAACGCGAATTGACGTAAACAGCAACATGATGCCGATAAGCGAACAATACAAGGAATTATTCAATTAAAATACTGTTGTTTATCTCTGCATATCACATTGATGTTTATAATTCTAACAATTTGAGCGGGTTATGAACTTTTATCTAAGATCTTACTTCATTGTGGTTTTAAGCGTGTCTTGACACTTGGTTGTCGTAAAGAAAAGAACATGATGCCAATAAACGGAAAATGCAAGACATTATTTGATTAAAAGATATTTACTTTGTTATTGAAATCCCGATGACAGGCTAATTTATACAACTTTGTCGCCTTTACTTTGTTAGATTTGTTGCAAAAAATGTGATTATTATCTTGATATCCTGTTGTTTATCTGCATATCTCGTTCATGTTTAGAAGTTAAACACACTTTATGAAGCCAATGCACTTCTGACATAATGGAGGTTTTATTTTAGATCTTATTTCAATTGTAAAGAAATGTGACAACTAAGCTTTTATCTGCATCTTGGAGTCGAATGTTGGCAATTGGAAGGTGACATATTAGATATATCATTAACAGGTGATTCACCCTAGTGTGACTTAAATATCTTAGAACTGAAAATTAGGTTACCAATGTATCTTACATGTTTGAAAAATATTGTTATCAGAAAGAATGTGTATTATAATAAAAGAAATTATATAAAGAGCCTACGCCAACAAATTGGGGTTGTAAAAAATCCGTGTGTTGCACACACCTTCAGGAAATCATAATCTGAAACAAACAGAAAAAAATTGTTTCAATTATAGATATCTCATAGAGTAAATGTTCATAAAGGCACAGGGAGAATGATAAGAGATCGGTATCACTGGATAAAACTTTATCGTCAGTGTCCTGCTCCTTTATTCATCCTTGGTGTTTATGGCTGGTTTGAGCTCCTGGATATGTAGAGTGTAGAGCGTCAGTAGATAAATCTCTCCTCTAGATGTAGTCAAATAAATTTCGTACATATTTATCGTAATACACTTCTGATTATCCATAAAGTAGTAATTAAATGTTGATATAAAAGATATTTGATCTAAGATTGTATTTCAATGCAAAATACAACATTGCGATTATCTGTGTTTTTGCTGGTATAGAATTTTGAAATATATCTACTTTGTTATTGTAATCCTTATGACAAAATGTTTTGAAATATAAAGAAAGTGTTTAGTCTAAAAGACAAATAATTCATTCAAAAAACTGGAAAAAACGTGTCTTCCTTCATCCCAATATGACAGCATCATTTTGATGATTGAGTAATATGATGAAAATCTGGCAACTTGTTAGACGAATGAAGTGATTAATACAGTTCAATATATCAATTTTTATAAGATGCCAGATAGTTTATCTGTTTCTAAATGTTAAGTATTCAGACGTAATGATGCAATTTGATGCCTGGCTCTTTCACAAATTTGTCAACTTTTTCTTCAAAACTGGCTGACGATTGTTTGTTTGTTATCAAAATAGCGGCGCGTTGGTTCTCGCTCTTCGGTTTTGATGATTGTTTAGGGGGATATGTTGAGATGTGAGATAAAAAATGTAGTTTGATCTTTCCTAGCTAATTTGTTTTGAATAATAAAATGCTGGATCTGGTTTGGGATGCTTGGAAGCATGCTTTCAGACTTGAGAGGTCTGTTTATATTGCTGGGAATCAGCCTCATAATTAGAAAAGTATTCACCACAGGCGTCTAAAAGTTTACTCGAAGTTCCATGAATGAATTAGAACTACATAGCCTGCCATGGATGTGCCCTTAAAGGCTGAACCGGCAGTATATACATGGATTCATTCTGAGGATA
>JAUUEB010083289.1:0-15461 GCA_032362205.1 Clione limacina | reverse complement strand
CATTGGCCTGAGCTACGCGACATCTCACATGACATTCTCCTACTTTGGCCTGAGCTACGCCACATCTCACATGACATTCTCCTACATTGGCCTGAGCTACGCCACATCTCACATGACATTCTCCTACATTGGTCTGAGCTACGCCACATCTCACATGACATTCTCCTACTTTGGCCTGACATGACATCCTCCTACTTTGGCCTGGGCTACGCCACATCTCACATGACATTCTCCTACATTGGCCTGAGCTACGCGACATCTCACATGACATTCTCCTACTTTGGCCTGAGCTACGCCACATCTCACATGACATCCTCCTACTTTGGCCTGAGCTACGCCACTGGACATTGTTTTGTTGACGATATTAAACAATAATTATATATACATAAGATATTACTGAACTGAATGTATCCAAGGAAATGTCATGGACTTACGTTTTTAAAATAATCATTTGACAGGGGTGCAATATCTTTTACGTATCTCCAAAGAGCATCAGTTCTCGCCCCTATCTTTAACTTCAATTACGCCGCAGGAAATAGTCGGGTGGCCAGTTTCGACAAACAATAAGAAACATGAGACACCATTAATGCATGTGTAAGGACTTTATGTAAAACTGTTTATTATTAACGATTTGGCAGGGGGTGGGTACTAGTAACCCATGTCTCTACATGCAATATAATAATATATTTGAAATTGAATCAAGTCCAATCTTGCATATATTTTGTCCATCAGTCCACCATCTTTAAGATGGGATTTCGAAGTCTTGGAGAAGGCGAACGTGTTGAATTTGAGAGCAAGCCTTCCAGTCAGGGTGTAGAGGCAACCTTTGTGTGTGGTATAGGAGGTCAGGAGTGTCGAGGGAGTGATCGAAGACCAATGTCAAGGAAAAAGCCACGAAAAATCAGGTAAAGATTGAATCAAGGAACATTGTTCTGTAAAGCCATCGCCCACACAGGATTAGTATTACATTCTCTGATCTATGTAGAATAAGTAGGACTAATACTTACAAAATGCCACATTCAAAAGTCCATGAGCAAACTTAGGGAAACTAGCTGTGGCGGCCTAATGTTGGCCCCGTTAGGGGGTCAGGGAAGGGGTGCTCGCTCTTGGACCCAATAAAAGAAGAGATATAAAAATAAGCTTCAATACATGAGCTTATTTTGATATCTCTGCTAAGAGGCAGGAGATATCAGAATTAACGCTTGATAGTCTAAAATCATATTAATTTTCATTATCACATGAATCTCATCACTTATTCACATAATTACCACATATTTTATTGTATGGATTCATTCTGATCTATGCAATGCTCACGAGAAACACTGTTTCTTTATTTCGTTATGCGTGCATAACTCAAACAATTATTATGTTTAACAAGTGTTTACTAACCAATTCTCACAAACCAATTGATACTGACCAATCAGGGTACAAAAACAGATATATACGAGCATGGGAATTAAAAAAAGAAAAGGGATTAATATTACATTAGTTCATTTTAGCCTATAGTTCTAATGATGATTCTGGGTTATGTTGGCGTTCCATTCCAAACATTACAAAGCTACAAACGAATTTCGATGTAGCCTACTAACTTTTTTATATGAAAATTAAACCACTGAGTTTGTAAAGGAGATATATTGTTTTCGTCCTCAAATTTGTTGAAAATATATTGAAACCATTTGAAAATTTCAAATTTTAATTTTCTTCAGTCACCGTTTGTAATAAACTCTATTGTATTCCGTCGTAGTTATTCTGGTACATTACATTTTTTGAAACGTTTATTTTTGTTTGGTTAAATTGTATTCAATGTAAGTTTCAGGTGTTGTGGTAAGCTTGATAGAATCGGTTTGAGATTTTTTTCGGAATTAAATTTCTATAAATCTTTATCAGTAGCGGTGAGCTTTCAAAGTTATTTTTTCTACTTCATCATGTAACTCATTGAATACTTAACATAAGTATTTCACCAACTTGGGAAATAGATTGAACAGACTTCTTAGCTGTCCGAAAATAGCTAAACATTCTACTGTGTTTTTCAAAAGTGTAGAGAAAAAATGAGTTATTACTAACATAATTCTGATTGGGATTAAATTTGGAGAAAAACACAAAAACAATATTTTTTATGCTCCCAATTACATGAGTTTTGTGTTTACTCTATGTGATTGTAAAGAGTATTGAACGACCATTGACCTGAGAAAAGTACGCTCTTTTATAATAATTATTATCATTATTGTAACTAAAGTCAAACTCGCTTAAACCGAATCTTTAGAAAGCACGATTTTGTTCCGTTTAAAAAGTCCGTTTAAACAAAACCCTATTTTTCAGTAAAAGTCCATATGATAGGGGTCAACCAGCAGCGGGTGTACCACGGCTGTAATGTCCCCATCTATGCCTACTTTATTCCTTAAGGTAAGCAACAGTGACACTCATGCATGTTTCAAATTACAAGTGAAACGCATTTGGGTTAGTCTCTTAATAAAAATGTCGGTGCTTTATTGGGATGATTTATCTTTTGATGCCTAAAATCATCGCATTAAATCGATAATCGGGTCATGGTTAGTTCCGTTTAAACATTTACATGTGATCTTTCTGTCCGGTTAGGCGTGTTTCAAACAAAGATAAAGAGAAAAAAATGGGGGTCCAATTTTTGTTCCGTTTAAGCAAAAATCCAGATTAAGCGTGCATGTTTTAAATGAGATTGACTGTTTTATCATTGTTATTATTATTATTATTATTATTATTCTCATTTTTGTGGTTGTTATTGTTTTGTCGTCGTTGTCATCATCAACATCATTATCATTGATAATTGCTATCCTTAATACTACTATTTCATTTCAGGTGCTACAACTGTGGAGAGTTTGCTAACCATATTGCGGCCAAATGTCCACAAGGTCCTTTGCCTAAGCGTTGCCATCAATGTAAATCCACTGAACATTTGATAGCAAACTGTCCAAAAAAAGACTTGATGGCTCCACAAGTGTCTACCTCTACATTCATGCCACAACGACGACCTCACAATGGCAACAACAATAATTCAGAAAATGGCTTTCACGGATCAGGCCTTGGAGGCCTCTCCCACCATGTATGATCAAGGTTCTGCACAGTCAAGTCAGCAAGCATCAATAGCTGCCATCAGGATATTGTGGATTTTTGTGTATTTCAAGTCACTGTTAAACGTGGTCAACAAGTGATCAGGAAAGAAAGAAAAGTTTAATGATTTACAGTGTCCAGATTTCTTTGGATTTGTTTTTGAACAAAAGATATGATGGCAGCAAAGCTGGCAAAGTTCTTCAAAGAGTGCAGAACTGACATGTTTAAACTGATGTTTACAGTCCATAATGGCAGTGTGAAGTTTTTTAGGTATCAATGTATTTTACCCAAAATGTTGTGTGATTGTGAGTGAATGCACAGAATGTTGATTGATGTTTAAAAAAGAAAGATAGAGTTTTAAGTTTTAGTTTTTGTACACTAGCTGGAATATGATTTAAATTTTAAACTTAAATAAAGATCTCAAATGCAGCAAGAACTTTTTTCACAAAGCAAAAACCGTAGTTCCTATTCATCTTTTTACATATTTACTGAAAGCATTGTTGTATAGAACATAATTTTTATTTCTGTTTGTTTTTCACTCAAGCTCTAATATCAGATTGTCTTTTTATTTTCATATCATCTGCCTTCAATAGTCGTTTTCAAAGATAATTGTTTCAAGAAATCATTGACCATCAATTAAACATTTTCTTATTTTTGAAATGTACTTTAATTAATTAAGTTTACATAAAAATCATTTTGATTCAGATTACAATTAAAAACATATTGTTTAAGCAAAAGTCCAATTTCACTTGAACTGGATTTCAATATGACCTGTGACCTTTTGAAATATTTTTCTTCTTTGTAGTACTTTTATAACCTTATCTGTAAAGATATATCGAACAGATATCTACCTTGATATCTATAAAAATTTCATCAACACCATCTGAAATTATGAGACCCAAATTTTATTTTATTTTTTCATTTAGAGCTTTGGAAGTAAATTGTATTTGAATAATGATACGTTTTTTAATCATGCATATTTTGATGTCGTGTGTGTGAGGATGTGAGAGTGTGTGAGTGTGTATCAGTGTGTATCTATGAATTTTAAAATCAAGAGAGATAGCAATGGAGCTTAGATTGCAGCATTGTGTTTGACAGTTTTGGTTTGATAGTTTTCTTGTAATCTTCACAAACAAAACCTCAAATGTTTCTTTTATTTGGTGCATAAACTACAAACTACCTCATTTATTTTACTGTAATATGTTCACATGGGCAAGTTTTAAGCATCATGTTTATTGTATATGTTCTGTCTGGTATATTTTATTTCAAACCGTTAAATTGATATCTGTTTCCATATTCTGAAATTAGATAAAATGTAATTCTTACTAATAGAACAATACCAATCACACAGAACAGACGTTTTCACAAAATGAAATAAAGCTAGTTTATGACATTTTAAAAATCGGCATTTTTTTCAGATCTTAATCAAGGATATAGATCATTTTAAGGCCAACAAAAAACACAGGTTTGTAGCATGGATATTTTAGAGTGCAGAAAAAATTGATTTGTAAAATTTTATTGCAAATACTTTTACTTTATCATTTTACAAAATTGTATTTTCATAAGAGGCTAACTGTTAATCATATTATCCATTGAAATCATTTCCTATGCAGAGAGGGTTTTTTAATGTTCCACAAAAAGTAGATATATCATAAAACTACAGTATGAACCCGACTCATTCAAAATGGCAGCAGACATCTTTTTCTCATCACACTATTGTTCTAGAAGAGTCTAGATTTATTATAAGAACCTCACGACATGCTTTTATACTGAACATGCAATAACAACAGCAGCAATATCGTATTTTGCCTGTTTTTATTTTTCAACTTTTATGTGGAAGTGATCATAATGATAAATGCAAACTGAACACTGTTGTGTAGATGAAAATGTCATTTGGTGTATTTTTTATGATAATCAATCTTTTTTCAATTTTTTCTCTTATGATGTGCTTGATTCTTTGTGTCAGTCTTTTCTTGGGTGGCCAGGTGTTCCATGAAGATTCTGTCAAACCTTTTAAAACAAGCTGAAACTAGTGCGAAACCATGTTACTAAAAATAGGTTACAAGTATGAATAGATATGATATTTGATTATAAGAATCCTGGAAGATGATATAGAATTCTCAACTTTTTGAACATTTTGAGTAAATGTCTAACATCAGGCTCATAGATTTAAAGGAAGTTAAGAGTGAACTTTGAACCTCAGATGTTTTAGCAATGGGGCAATTTGGCAACTGGAAAACTGTAACATTTGAAAAAGACAGAAAAGCTGAGTGTTGTATCAAATAAAATTATATATCGACCCTAAACTAACATTGGGAGTCAAATTTTTTCAATTTCAGCGCCCCATGAAACTTTTTGTAAATTTGACTGGACATTGGAACCACAAGTTCTAATCCGTACAGATGACCACTTTTGGCACCATCTGATATTATAGCCAAGTTTGAATGTATAAAGATATGGTCAATTGTCATAGACTTAGACATTAGACACAAATAATTAGATTTTTTTTAAAGGAAATAAATTGTTTTCCACTTTAGATGTATTCTCTGTTTTTACAGTATTTGAATGTTTTTTCTTACCATCAAATTTATGTGTTGTTTCTTCTTATTTTGTTCTGTACATTAGCGTAATATTGTACTTTCAACCGCTATCTACCTCATAAAGGGCATCCCTGGAACCAGACATCTTACATGAATTCTTCTTATCATCAAGCGTTAACATCATTTTTTAAAACATATTTTAGTAGCTATGTTTTTTTTCTGAGCTTCAGGACAAAAGTTCTTTGTCCAGTTTGTACTCGCTTCTTAAAATTCTAAGAAAGTATGAGACCAATGCTCAAATAGTTTAAAAAAATAAACTATGCAAATCATAAACATCATATATTGCTACAAAATAATGCTGATTTCAGTTCCCAGTTTACAACTACTCATACGGAAAAAATTCACCCAGTGAAGCAAAATTTTGCAGACACTTTTAGGCAGCTGCATGAACAAATCATTGTTTGTTTTTTTAATGTAGAAATGCGAGATGGACAGGGTTTTCAATGTAAAATGAACTAGGTGTAAAGGGATGTCCTACTTGTACATTGAATATTTTTATATTTAACTGTGCTCTTTTGTTACTATGTGGACCTTGATTTCTTCTTATGAACATTATGACATATTTTTCCAATTCTTAATCTTGTCGAGAGTAGAACTACAAAAACTAATCTAAAACTGATTAGCTATAATGCTACACTGTTAATGTTTTTTGTATAACATGTCAAATTACTTTTTAAATGAATTAAGACAACATAAGTGGATATAATATGTCAATCAGCCTGTCTGTTAGTGTTGTTGTTGCTGTTGTTGTATTGTTGTTGATGCTATGATAGTTGTTTGAGTATTATTTTGATGTATTTTTCCTAACCACTGGGGGTATTAATATTGATCTTTACAAAAACGTTTTTGTTGAGGGTGAAAGAGAATCACATCTATATTTATACCTGATGTAATGTGATCTGACGCGGATACAAACATATAATTGTTGATTTATTTTTACTCCTTTATCTTGAAATTGTGGTATCGTTGTTGAACAGGAGTTAAAGAAACACATAGAGGATCCTAGTCATTTATATCTCAGCTAGATGAAGCACAACACCAAATGCTGTTTATACTTTTACTTTTTTCATTTTTGTTGTAGAATAACAGTTGTCATGGTTACTGTTTGGAGTTACATCTCACAACATAACTATGTTTATTGCATGATGTTTGACGTTTATGAATCACATTAGACATTATGACCTTTCTACCCTGAATTTAGAATATAAAAACGCTATCTAATTCTTCATAATTTTAATTTCATAGTTTTCCAATTTAATCAAGGGAAGTGGTCTGGTGTTATCTAATGACCACCAATGTGCATTTGCCCAAATTTAGATTTTTTTTTAAAGATCATACTCTGCTTATTTTCACTTTGTTTAAAATATCATATTAAAGAAATTATGGAAGAAAGTTATGGTGTTTTTGGCTTTATTCAATAACCTCCAAGAAATTGTGACAAGAAAAGACAAAACTAGGTAATCTTCAATGTTATAACTTCAAACAATATTCATGACTTCATGTTTCATCACTACACCATCAGATGGGCATTTACTGTCACATATTTTGTAAAGTTGTCTGAAAATTACACTCCAAGAAGCTTTGTACATAGAGAAAATATAATGAAAACATAAAAACCCTGAAAGGCATGAGGCGTAAATATTCTTTAAAAATGCCCACGTTGATATTTACCTGGAGTCAGTAGTATCTGCATAAATGCACACTGTATTATAGTACACTCAATTTAGTCTAGAATCATGTCTTCAGGGCATGATATACTTTTATTCAGAATTTCTGCATTTTTTCTTAACCTAGCTATTTGCATACACGCCTACACACATTCAGACATTCTACCTACACATCTGAATACACACACACGCACACACACACACACACACACACACACACACACACACACACACACACACACACACACACACACACACACACACACACATACACACACACGTTAAAGGAAAATAAAAAGAACATTTTTATGATGAATTTAATTTCATTGCCAAAACATCAGTAGTTCTGATGAGAAAGTAGAAGAAATTTCATAAAATCCTAGCATATAGTTTTATTAAAGAAAAAATGTATACATTTTCTTTTATAGTATAATTATATTAAGTATTTTCATAAAAGTTTGAGAAATGCTCCCCTTAGATGGATACTCTTGTTCTGTTACCTCAAAAAATAGAATGATGTGCATGTATGTAGATACTAATACTAATGTATAACAGTTGATTATTGAGGCATCACACTCGATGAGGTGGCCCTGTATATTTGTTCTGAGAAGTCTTGTATGTCGCTCTCAACATAGATAATATTTCAGGAGGAAGAGAGGGACTTAGCAATAAATATAAAGGGCTCTTTTGTTGATATTATTTTGTCACTTTTTTATAGATTTTGTTTACAAATAAGGAGTTAATTACTTTGTGTTTTATTGACATTACAGAAGTACTGGTAAATTGATCCCAGATGATTATCTGCCCTTGTTAATTTTCAATCCGCGTTTTGTGGCCAAAAAGGAGAAAATAATCATGCTATAGCTTTAAGCAAAGGCAGCATATTTCTATTTTTTAACATTTCATACTTTTATAATATCTCACCGTCAGTGTGTTGGGTCAATTTATTAGAAAGGTTAAATGGATTGATTTTAAATCAACTGAGATTGTTTTTAAATAATTGATATTTCAAGGGATATATTCAATAAGTAAGCTGATTGTCTGGCTGGGAACTCACATCAATTTGACTTAACATTTCTTTGACCAAAGAATTATGTTATTAGAGTCATCATGATTACTGATTTTTTTTAAATGGTTAATGCAACTTCTGAAATGTGAGATAAGTTTCAATAATTGAAGTGATAATGACTAAAGAAGTTTCACTTTTTATCCTTCTGATTGATATATCTAAATTGAAATATTATTAAGATATTTACAAATCTATTGCAAATAGATGGGTTTCAAGCCAAACAAATAGTACTTCTCTCTTAAATTTTAGCTGATATGTAATTGAGAACAAAAGTAGGTCAATATGAACAGGTGTAACACCTGTTCATATTGACCTATTTTTGCTCTCAGGTACAAACTTTTGTTAGCAATATTAGCCAAGTGAAAAGTACATTTTTAAGAGAGTCCTATAGATTAGGCTTATCATAACCACAGTGAAAGATGACCGCTAAAACACTGAAAGGCAAATAGCTATTTATTAAAATTACCATGACCCTATTCAGAATCATGTACATCAACTTAAACTATTCATTTTGAGTTTTTTTAAGAGTACAGTTTTTGACATCCTTAACCTTTCAATAAACCTGCCAAACACACTGATAGATCACGCATAGACATTTGTTACACAAAACAAGTTACAGCTGTCCACTTATTCATATTAATTTAATTTTGTATTTAAAACATCTTAAAAAAGGTTATAACTAGTTTTGTTGCTGATGCACCCTTTTCAAGGATCGTTGAAAAGGGTGCATCAGCACCGAAACTAGTATGAACAGAAGAAGGTCAATGATTGTTTGAGGCTATCCCTATCTATGGGTAGATCAACTATGATATGACTAACACCAAGTTATAACCCTTTTTAAGATGATTAGTCAGGTCTGTGTGGCACAAATTAAGATTCTGTTGAGAAGTTGTATTTAAAACAAAACTCCATTTAATTTTAATCAACAAATTAAATTATCATTACTTTTGTTGTTGCTCAATCATTTTTATATTTTTTAACCTCAGAAAAATCCATGAGCTTAATCATCAATTTTAAAATTATTTAAAGAGAAAAAAATTGTTTTGAGTGAATTTTTGAAGTACTAAAAGAGCGAGTAGCCAGCTCTGAGTTGTTTTGTTGTAGCACTGTTGAAGCTTGTTGTATTCTCCATTGTGTCTTCGAAGAGATGTATTTACTACACATATAACTGCCATAGAAGGAGTTCTTTTTTAAAATATTGCAAAGATGTGCCCATATTTTGAATACATTTATTGCTTGTTGCAGAGAAAACATCATATTTCAGAACAACAAATGATGGAGATATTTTTGGCGATTGATAACATAATATGCCTTTGGAAAAATACATGGAAAACTTGATATTGTTAGTGGAGGTATGAGAATGTGATTGCGTCATCACCTGATATATACATGTATATGTAATATGCATCTCATTCATTTCATCAGCCATTTAAGCTCATTAAGAGAGATGTGAAGATAGTACTACAATAACTTAATGAAAGTTTACTAGCCTTCATCATTGAAGATTGATTGTAGTAGCGGCTCATTTACTACATTTTTGAGAGAATGCATTTGTAGGATCTTTACAAGAGAAAGATCTTCTTTGTAAGAGTTAAAATGTTTATGAGGTGTTCAGAGTCAAGATAGAAATATCAGGTGAGACAACTCTTACAAGAAACATCAGGTGTGACAACTCTTATGTTTTCATCACTTCTAAATTTCCTTTTTGCCTAGCTATTTACCAAAGCGTCACAACTTCAGAGTTCCAATGTCTTTCAAACTCAGGCGTTGTCTTCTGAATAAAAGGTAATTAGACACTCAAGAAGTATATATCGCAAAGTTAAAAAGTAATACAACTCAATTTTATTTTATTTTATTTCTTTCCCTTTTGTTCTGGTTGTTTCTCAACAAGATGAAATGCCTTCTAATTAGTATGAACATATATATATATGGAAGTAATAAAAATATTTGTTTTCAGTTGAGAATAATGAAACTAAATCTTGGAGTGTGTACAATATTGTTTATGCATAGAATGAGGAACATTTCCTTAATAAGTGTTATTGTTCAAACTGTATATTTGAGCATTTCAACCAAGTACAGTAACTCTTGCCTCAAGTTTACAACCAAGTACAGTAACTCTTGCCTCAAGTTTACAACCAAGTACAGTAACTCTTGCCTCAAGTTTACTCTTTGTTTTGTTTTTCAAATTTCTGAGTTATGATTGATATGATTGATATGTATGACTGTAATTGTGTTAAAAGTGATGTATATATACCATGAAAACAAAGAAACTAGGTCATGATAATAAGCTGTCTTGATACACAATTTTTTGTACTCCATAAACATACAATTAATACAATACAAAACATTTATTTTTTCTTTTAACAATTATGGTTGTAAATGTTTGACCGAGCAAAATGTTTGGTTTAAGCCACATATAACAGTTCTGTGTCCACTGTTTGTTTAATGCAATTTTTTGATGTCACTTTTGTTTACAATGTTGTGTTTTTGCAATCCAGTTCAGAGTATTGCACTGCCCAAGTGGTGTGCTTATGTTTTTGAATGCTGTGTTACTGAGTGTGTTATAGCCCTCAGTGTTGGTGTTAAAGGTTATTATGGTACATCTGGTTTAACTCATGTGCAAGAACAAAAAATGTACACTAATCGGATTTGGTTAAAACTATCAAAGCAATTTCACATGTTGGGTATGAATTATGAAACTAACATCCACACTTCTGTAAAAAAGTAAAGCCACCATTATGCACAATTGCTTTAAACATGTTTTTCTTGGTAAGTGATAACTGTTAGAAAGATGATAATTGTGATTTACTAATGGCATATAGTGCCACAACAATTATCATGGACAGATGGGGATATCTATAAGGTAACAATAGAGGGCATATAGTGCCACAACAATTATCATGGAAAGATGGGAATATCTATAAGGTAACAATAGAGGGCATATAGTGCCACAACAATTATCATGGAAAGATGTGGATATCTATAAGGTAACAGTAGAGAGGATGAGAAGTCTGCAAGTTTCTAATGGCTTCATAAAGAAAAATAATATTTTAATTGCCTTTTATCAATAAAGCTATTGCTCAATTTAAAGGGATAAGTGTTACATTTTATTTGAGCTCGAGTGCAAGTCATTAAATAAAGTTACAGATGGAACGTTGCAAGTAGCCAAACTCATACATCGTTTAAATATGTAAGTGTTTTGCATGTCAGGATGTGTGTTGTTTCATACACTGTTTCAATGAATAGGTGTGCTATATGTGTCATGATGTGTATTGCTTCATACATTTTTTCAATGAAAAGGTGTGTTTCATGTCTGGATGTGTGTTGCTGTGTGGTGAAATGTCAGGATGTGTGTTGCTGTGTGGTGCAATGTCAGGATGTGTATTGCTGTGTGGTGCAATGCTCTGATGAACTGTTGATGACTCTTGTCATCCTTGATATTTGTCTGTGCTGAGCTACTCAGGGATCTATTGACCTTTTTTAATTTTCATAGCTAGAGGATAGTCATTTGTTTATTTTATCTTAGAAAAACATTTTTGTATTATTTATGAAGTTGAAACGTTCCAGGGAATTGTCAGCATTATTAGAAAACATATTAATGTATTTTTAAAACGTACATCCCAAACTTAAAACTTAATCGTTTAATTTGTATCCAAACAGAAAAGTCCCCTTCATTCTTCAATAACCTAGGCAGAATGATTTTGAATTAAATGTTGTCTTCAAATAGAAGTGCATATTCTTTGACTTCTTTTACATTTTATCTCTTATCATTCCATTTGTCTAGGGGATAAAACAGAATTTGTTTAAAAGTCTTATCTCATCATTTACAATTGCTGATCTATTTTTGACACTCAGGTTGCCATTAGCAACAGCTCATAAAAAGGGGGAACAATTTGTAGTACCTAATCATATTACATGATTTCAGTCTCTTTTTTTTATAAGTATCTCTTTTTACCGACTAGATATGACATTCAGTAACAGCTACCTCATTTTAACAAGAATTTATGTCACACATCTCCAAAACCACCAAACTCAGGGGTATTTTATTTTTGTGCTTTGTTTATTTTCAATGACATGTGTTGAGTCTGTTTCATAATATACCCATACTGCAGTTGGTGCTTGTTTGACGTGTGGATGATTTTGCATTTATTTCCAGCGCTTGTGTATTACTAGTTGTTATTTGTGTCTTGTATTTGATAGTTATCAACAATCTTCACCTTCCCCATCCTTTTGAACTGTGTCAATCTCACCACTCTCCCTTCCTTAAGTCAAGACAGGTTTATCGATTTGAAAGGCTCATTCTCCGAGTCAGTCTTCATCTCTTTCCAAAATGAAAATGCTTTTATATATACATGAAAACATAGATTATAAAATGAAAACAAAACAAAATATTTTTTCCTTTAAAAATTCATTAATGTTATTCGAATTATAATGTTAGTAAAAGGACACTTAGGCATAACAGTCAGACTGTTTGCAATGTCCAAATAGTTTCCTCAAGACTGTGTTCTGATTGGTCTATGATTCTGTAACAGTCAGACTGTTTGCAATGTCCAAATAGTTTCCTCAAGACTGTGTTCTAATTGGTCTATGATTCTGTAACAATGATTGTATAATATATTCAATTTTTAACTGAAATATTTTGTGAGCAAAGCTCAACAAAATAGTAATTACCCATATAGAATGAATTTGGAAACGAGACTTTTACTGATTCTGAGGGATTGAAAGTCCATGCGAATGTACATTTATTTTGATTTCAACTCATTTTATTTGTGTATTTTTCAGCGTAACAAAAGAGATACATTAAAGTCTAAAAAAAACGCCGTCAATGTGTTGTTTTTTATCTTTATTAATTTAAAAACAGTTTTGTTCATTAATAAGAGTAGATCATCCAATATCCACTTATTCACGAGGGCTTCGTGGTACTAAGGACACATGTGCGAGTCTCTTAGACGCTATCAGATAGCATAATTTGTTTTAAAAAAAGATAATCTATAAAACTCCACGTGGTCACAAGATTGAAGTTACAAGTTGTCATGTCACCACCATCAACTCATGATATCTTGATGGACAGGATTAAAGGAAGCGTAAATGAAAAGGTCCCGATATTATTATTATCATTATTATCTCTAAATAGTTACTAAAATCAGAATGTTACTCGTCTTTAAATCCAAATAAATGAAGTTACTCGCAGCAATAATAGGTAAGAGATCCCCAAGGCTGAGATAGAAGCCACTGAAGCCAGAACCAATTTGAAGTGGTGTGGTCGAGAAGTTCGATGGAATACTTGAACAGAGTAGAGTAGTTCGACATTTTCAACTACTCGAGTAGAGTAGTGTAGCTACTCAAAAAATCTAAGGGTAACTACTTGAGTAGAGTAGCTACTCTACTCGAGTAGTCTTTGAGTAGTCACTAACAAAATTATCATTAAATGAACAAATTCTAGGTTTAAAATTGAAAAATTAATGCACTATTTACATTCTCATGTATCATGTAACTAAATTGAAGAAAATGGTAAAATGTATTAAAAATTTGTTTAAATGTATTACAAAATAATCAAAGTTGAACAGAAATAGAACGCAAAATATGTTGATGTCTTTCCCAACTACTCAAGGACTACTCAAGTAGAGAAGTATTTGAGTAGTGTGGACAGGCTACTCGGGTAGAGTAGTTCTCAAAAAAATCTGCAATTTCTCAAGTAGAGTAGAAGTAGCAAAAAAACTACTTGAGTACTACTCGAGTAGTATACTACTCTACTCGACCACAACACTGCCCATTTGAAGCTAAAAAAAGGAATTTTCAGCACAGCAAGGTGTGACTATACAAAAGTAGCACAACAAGGGGGTTATTATCAATTACGCTATTGATATAAACACCACTTACTGGCACTCTACTTTATTCACCTGACTAAGGCTAACATGCGCGTGTCTAGGGGGAAGGGCCAATGCACCCCCATCTGAGTGAAAAAAGTAAAAAAAAATACAATACATTTGTACCATTTACACATAATTTTCCAAAAAGTCCCACCCCACAAAGAAAATCGGCTATTCGTCCCCCCCCCTATTTAAAAATCCTAGATGCGCGCCTGATGTCTAGGTATATCTGTAAGTTCAGACAATTATATGTCTATCGACAAAGGTAAAGAGAGGCGATCAGTAGTATGGTGGTTATGAACAGTGGAATCTGCCTGAGTTGTACATAGCTCAATATTCAATAGTTAGGCGTTTTTCTGTCATTGGTAGTTAGTGATAATCTTAAGGAGAAAAGGTCCCATCTCAAAGTAAGAAAATGTATAACTAATATAAAAAAACACCTTTTAATTTCTTATGAAACAAAAATAGTAAACTGACATGCAAAGAAAATGACGTGTGTCCATATAGGGTTAATATTAAAAATGTATACTATGACATTATGGCAATTTATAATAATTGTAATTTGGCGTTTGTGATTATAAACGTTTGTTGAATTGGAGCCGCACCTCAAATCTTGTGGCTCCAGCTGCATCTGAAACCCCCTCGGCTCTGGCTCCACGGCTTCGGCTCCAATTCCCTGCTTGAAACACAGCATGTTGACAGCAGAGCTTAAAACACAGGGCCGGCGACTGTCTTAATAGCATGAATTCGATGCTTAATTTTGATTTCGAAATAAATACGTTTCAATAACTATAAATCCTAAAATTAATGAGTCCATCCCCTTTATTTCGAATTGACCAGGGTATTGGTTCTTGTTGTCGGCATCGTCGTACTTTTCTCATTTCAAAACATAGCTAAATAATTCTGGGTTGAAGATAATCTGGAGAGAAGCAATGTTGCACACAATGAATAATCGCAGGGTTGTTCGGATTTCAAGATGGCGTCGCAAACTCTCGCAACCTCTCGCCTGTAAACACAGCGAATATGAGGTATTTGAGAAGTCAAACCCCAGCTTGGAGGCTGGGGAGACACATTATTAACTCTCAACAGGGGCAGCCGCTTAGGATGTACAGGGAGAACAAAGTTCCCCCGATGAAATCAGATGAAAGAACTGCATATTAACAAAAACAAT
>JAUUEB010083288.1:3468-24627 GCA_032362205.1 Clione limacina | reverse complement strand
TCAAAAATGTTTGTATTGAATTTTGATTACCCATATGTTGTCAACCAACCTGGGAAATAAATAAATCTGAATCTGAAGAGGTGAAAATATTGACATCTCTTGTTTTCTCCTTGTACCCCTCAGGGTTGTTTTGTGGTTATAATAACGAAGAGCGTTTATAAAGCTCATCATCTGGCTAAATGCGCTTGATTATCAACGTCTTTCTGCTTTAACATGTTGTTTTGATTTGAACGTTCATGTTGTTTTTTCATTCTCTGTTAGTGTTAAGAATAGTTTTTATTTATTTATTTAATTATCTTTTTCAGAAGAATGTTTCTGTTTTATTTAAGTATCTATAAGGAAGAGTGTAGTGCTTATTTCTTTTTAAGTGAAAATCCTCACATTATATAAGATAAACAACATAGAACAGTGCTCTAGTTGTGACACATTCCATTCTCTAGCAGTACAAAAACACACATCCGCCGACCCACTAAAACAAGACGGGTCTTTATCAGCTTGAAAGTGGGCCACCACCTTTCTGACGGTTATTGTCACCCTCAGGCAGTCAAGCCTGACAAAAATAGCCGCAGGTGAAATGACAAACATGAGCACAACCAGTAGTCCGATAATTAGTTCTTTGAGTTGAAACGTACCATTAGGTCGCACACATTGTGCACATTTATGAATACATATGAACGGTTGCTAATTACAAAAGACGATAATTATGCATACACACGTGCACAAAAATTATACGGACACAGTGCAACTGATCAAAAAATCCATGATTAGAAACTGAAAGAAGAGAATGTTCATGTGACAATTTTATGTCACAGAATAGAAAGAAGACTTGGGTAGAGAAAGTAAAATATGTTCTATGAGTTTCTTTTCTTATCTTTTCTCATCTTAACTTAACAGATTGCTTGCTCATTATCACCACAAATTGCGAATTTCCTACTTTCTTTTTAAACACCCGCCCCGTAGACATAATGTACGTCCTTGTCGATTTGATCCTTTCAAATCCTATTATACTGATTTGAAACAGATCACCGCTGTCTAATATATAATGGTTTACACACGTGCTGGCAGACAGCCACTAACATCATGAAAAAAGGAAATTATTTTTAAATGGGTATTTCTTGTATATTAAGAATTGGAGTAGTCCGAATACGGTTTATTTATAACCCTGCAATGTCTTTTTGCACTAGGCCACACAAGCGTGTTTAGTGTAGATAAAGTAAAAAAGTTAAAATGGGGAATTTCGTACCTGCAGACATAATTTCACATATAATAATATATGCACACAAATAATCAATCAATATATTTTTACTGTTATTTCTCCACTAAATGATATTTTTATGACTTGCCATTTGGCCTGTAGTCTTTGGTCCTGACGTTGACAAATGCACTTCGACATATCCAACTGTCAACATTCGCCATATGGCCAGGTAATAGATTGTAATTGATCAAAAGTCGATATGACCCTAATCAGACCGACCCATTATCTCGACCTCCCACTAGCCTGTCTGGGGTCTATATTATACAGTTTACCGATGACTTGAGGTATATTGTACCCTTCACAAATTAAGAGACGATGTTTGTTGAGGAGTTTGCAGTTTTTAAAATCATTTTTTGAAAACTAAAACGATAAAAGACATAATTTGGTCAGTAACGTTGTTCATGTGTGATAGGCTGTGTCGGGACCCTGACAATTATGTGTTTATTCATACTAAATTAACTTTTGAATTTTGTTTATGGGTTCCAATAAATAGCATGTGTGTCTCTTGTTTAATTGTTACTCAAGGCACTTTCGGTTCGTGCAAACCTAACCATGTTAAGGATATTTAGGATCAGATGGTGGATACTTAACGATAACTTATTAGATAACATATTTATTTTATTTAAAACTTTTAAGATTCTCCAAGACTACATGACAGCAACAGTTGCCATTTCATTCATGTTATTTGTTGGTGCTTCTCATCACATTGACCAAATCCCTTTCAATTCGCTCGATCTTTGGCCGGGCGTAAATAATGCTATCCCCTAGGCAAAGTGACATTGTTGATGGGAAATATAGAGCACCAAAGGTATAAACTATACATACATTTAGATTTAAATATTCCAGCTTCCTGGCTTTCAAAGGTGTAACTACAATTATAAATCAAGAACGGGTTTATAAGCGTATTGTCTATTTATCATAATTCCGTTCTGAAGATCTGATGTTCTCTCCATATGCAAAAGTAAACTGTTGGATATTTTTCTTTATTTGGGCCTGTATTGTAATACTTGCCTGATGCCATTGCAATATATATAGCACTTAAATAAGCTTAAATGGCCTCTTTGAGTCGATAGCGTGGTAACATACCACAAGAATGCAACACTATGCAGCAAAAACAAACTGTGATATATAATTTGTTTATGTTGTCATTCTTTTGCCCTAACCCCTAACAAGCCAGATTTCATGTGGTTCACAAACAATTTGGGATTCTACTTAAGTCGCTATTTTCGGCTATTGAAAGGCTTTAAACAAACATTGGTGTTTTGTTGGAGTGGGAAGGAACAACAAGTAATTTCTTGACAGACACCTTGTTTATTATGTTTACCACGATTCCTTCTGGCTTGTTACGTATTGTTATCCCTTTTGAGTGGGAAGGAATATAAAACCCTTTTAAGATAATTTAAGAGAAAATTGAGCCCTATTCAACACTTCAGACAACAACTGATACAGATACCAACTACCAACGTGTGTTTAGTAGGGTCTTTTATGAAGTTTTTTGAAAAAAGTTAAGTTAATTCCGAAGAAAGTTGTGATAAAAACCAAACCACAAGATCAAGTAAACAACAACCTGGTGATTGAATCTGAGATTGGGAGTAGGAAGGAACGATTATTATCGACTCCAGTGTTAAAAATTACAGACTCCAACTCAATGTTTTTTTTTAAATAACAGACTCTAGCCTTTTATCTATTAAACGAATTTTTTCTTATAATTTGTAGGTATGTGAATTTAAGAAAAGTATTCTAATGGCAACTGAAAAATAACTTTTTTCTTAATTGAAAGAAATATTTGAGAAAATATGAATGATATCTGCATATATCTAGAGTAGGTATTGCAAACTTTTCTTTCTGGCTCTTTCTTCATTCTAGTCTTTCACCGACTCTTGACTCCTTCTCTTCTTAAATTCTTCCGACTCGCCATGTCTGGTATGAATATCGTTTACTTTTAAATATTTATTTCTAACAAGAAATTAATTGTTCGTGTTCATACACACACATCAGATAATACAGCTGATAGCAATTTCCAACAGATTTAGGGGAAACTCGTTTCAGTTTTTCATTGTGCTCATTTAACCAAACAAACAGATTCATATATTTGACGTAATGAACACCTTACTACCGGAGTTATCCAACTTTTAACGAAAAAGAGTAAAATAAGATTAAGAAGGTGTGATGGTAAACAACAGAAATAAAACGAAAATACCGAGATGACTCTCGTAATTGTAGAAAAACACTATCACCTGTTGATACTTAAGACTTATACCTTATCAGTGATGTCAGACTTATCTTGCTTAAACAAGACACTATTTCAAATGTCGTCACTGACATTTAAATGTTATGTGATAGACATTATTTTCTCTCCTTTTTTAATTATTTTGATTGGGATGATTTTGAAATTGAAAAAAGTCTGTGAACAGGTGTCCTTGTGAGTTATTTACATTAAATCATTCGTCGTTTCCACCTGTTTTCTATGCTTAATATAGAACGAAAGTGGATGACGTGCTATCTAAGATCTTGTTTTGGTACTGAATGAATAAGTTTAAATTACCTTGATCATATTTTTTAGACCGATGTTGATATTCATGGTTAAGTAAGAACAAGATCTAGACGTCTACGAACTTGGTATATATTTTCGATGTTTTTTTTAATTTCCACTTCTTAACTCATTCTACATTATGTCTGTATATTCCAATTTCTTTCGACCTTGCTTAAAATTGTTGGCAATTATTAAGAGATAAGGGAATATAGAGTTCTATATTTTTTAATGCAGTTGGCAGAGGTAAATGATAGATAACATTCCTTTCAAATGTCACGAGTAATTTTTTTCTCAAATGTGTATTCCCATTTCTCAACTCGTTTTACGTTTTGATCTAAATCTCTTTCGACCTTGCTTAAAATTTTTGGCAATTGAAAAGAGATAAGGATATAGAGTTATTACAATATGTTTTATGCAGTTGGCAGAGGTAAAAAGTAATTTACATTCCTTTCAATGTCATGTGTAGATTCGTTAGGAAAAGAAAGACAATAAGATTCTGAATGAAGAAGATAAAATGGATTTAGCCAGATTTTGTGATATAACAATAACTCTAACATTTTATTGAAAACTGAAACGGCATTTTGAAACACATATTTTTATATCTATATTGATCCAACGTCAATGCAGTTTTCTTCAGACAGCAACATCACGAAGAATGTTTGAGTATACACATAAACAAAACTGCTATTCTAAGCCTGCCTTTTTGGTATGGAGTGATAGCTCATTAAGATCTGTAAATGTATTTGCATGTTTAAATAGTAATTATACTAATAAACATAATTTATATATAAGCTAAAATAAAGATTCTATTGTTTTTATTGATTGTTTTTTTCTTTTTTTTTCAGCTGAAGCCAAGATGAAGCAGCGAGGAGCCCCACCCTTGCTCCAGTGGGTGGTGGCTATCTGGTTGTTAGGAGCGGCGAGTCTACCAGCAATGGGTCAGTCTACAGGTTCTGGCGCCGTCAACACTTTGACCGAGGATAACTTTGCCTTCAGCCTCCCTCTCTACAACGGCACCATCCACGAGAACACAATAGGGAAGGCATACATTTACACACCCCAGAGGATGGGGATCTACCTCAAACGACCCAGGTCGATTGATATGGAATACACGATCGTTGCAGGAGATCCTATAGGAGTCTTCAAAGCCGAAACCAAAAAAGTTATGGATTTTTGTTTTCTGAGAATCCGCACTCAGACTGGGAACTATGGGAGGCTAAATCGAGAGTTGAACTCTATTTTCCATCTACGTGTCAAGGCTCGTGGGAGCTACCCCGGGGACATTGTTGTGGAGACATTCACCGAAGTCATAGTGTCTGTCCTCGACCAGAATGAGTTTAGTCCTCTATTTTCAACGAATGTTCCACATGAAGTAAGCATTCCCGAAAACACCCCCCTACACATGAGCATTGGGCAAGTAAAAGCGTCTGATGCTGACATTGGTATCAATGGAGAAATCTATTACAGTTTTGTCCAGTCCACTCTCATTTTTGCCATCCATCCCACCACAGGGGTCATCTCATTATCTAGGCCTGTAAAATATTCTGGGCGACAGAAATATGTATTAGACATCTTAGCACAAGATAGAGGAATAAGATCGGCGCGAAGGATTTCCCCAAATAGTTACACAAAATTTGTGGTGAACATTTTACCAGTTAATTATCACCCACCGAAAATCAAATTAGACAGTCACAATAGTCTCATCGAACACGGAAATCTTGGGTCAGTGTTTTCAGTTATTACTGTAACGGACAAAGATCATGGGGTGAATGGAGAAATTGGTGGTATTGCAATTGAAAGAGATACTTTACATTTTTTCGACTTAGTAGCTGAGAGTTCTGACAACGGTGTATATAATCTAGTCGTCGCGTCGTTTGTTGATCGTGAAGCAATGCCGGAGAACTATAACGTCACCATTATTGCAGCTGATAAAGGTAATCCACCCCTCACAGCCACAGTTACTATACCTGTACCAGTTGTTGATATCAACGATCATTCTCCAGAATTTGAGTACAGTGTTTATAATGCTAAAGTATCAGAAATGTCACCAGAAAACTCTGTAGTCACCATTGTTAAAGCCATTGATAAAGATATTGGGTCAAACGCTGAGCTCAGGTACAGTATCGTTGATGGGAACATAAATGATCAGTTTGTCATTGATTCACTTTCCGGTCTCATTAAAACATCTGGACGTCTTGATGCAGAAGCACAGAGATCTATCAGCCTGGTAGTACAAGCTCAAGACCAAGCTAATAGTGGAACTCGTAGAACAGGTCAGGCACGTGTCATCATAGACGTTCAGGACTACAATGATAATAATCCAGTGTTTAACCTCGACCAGGACTATGTCAGCGTGAGGGAGGACCTACCAAAAGGGTCTCATGTCATTTCTGTTATAGCAAACGATGTCGACAGTGGCGATAATGGAAGGCTAAGCTATAGTATTGTCAATGCTGACAGTGTGCCATTTACAATAGATGCATTCACTGGAGTCATTTCCACAGCTGAGGTGCTTGACTTCGAAAAATCACAAAGGGCGTTTGAGCTGCATCTACGGGTAAGCGACTGGGGAACTCCTTTCAAACGAGAAGCAGATATGGTCTTGACGGTTCGTGTTGAGGATGTAAATGATAATGGACCTGAATTCGAGAAAATCAAGTGTTCTGGATATCTCTCGCGTGAATCCCCACTCAGAACCGAAGTTCTTGTTCTTACTGCCATTGACTTTGATTCTGGAAATATCATAACGTACAGTATTACTGAAGGGAATGACGATGACTGTTTCAGTATTGTACCGTCCACTGGCTCCATCTCTGTCAACTGTGACATGTCTCGGTACCATGATGGTACTCGATTTCTTACTATTGTGGCTAGTGACGGTCAACACGTGTCAACATCGACAACTTTGGAATTAACATTAGTCAACAATAAGCGAAATCCAGCACTTGCCATGGACGATGTCAGAGTGAGCTGCGTGACAACTGATGTTGCTGCTCGATTGCAAGAACAAATCCAGAAGTCAAAAGAGGAAAATGAAGACATCGAAAATATTCTCCTCGAAACACGGCCAAAAGTAAGTAATCATCGCCCAACTGTATCCAATACCATATCGGAATATTACGAAGTTTCAGAAAGTGCTGATGTCGGGACTCTGGTGTTGTCTTTGAGTTCTAGTGTGTTAGACATAGACTCTGGATTTAATGGTCAATTGATTTATGCCATATCAACCAGCGATGACAAACACGGTCACTTCAAGATGGACACTTTCTCAGGAAGGCTGACTGTATTGTCTGATCTTGATTACGAGACAAAGCCTGAGTACCAACTGACGTTGACAGCGTCTGACCTTGGTGAACCTCGTCTTTCAGTCACCGTTGAGGTTAGGATCGTTGTTGTGGATGAGAATGACAACGCGCCTAAATTTGAAAAGCATCTCTATGTTAAAAATATAAACGAGAAGGCATTGGTCAATTCAACAGTGGTGCAAGTCAAAGCGATAGACGTGGATACTGGAGAAAATGGCGAGGTCCGTTACTCTATTATATCCGATGACCAGGATTTCTTTATAGATGCCTTTAACGGCATCATCAGGGTCAGACGCCCCCTGGATCGTGAGATTCGACCCAACCAAGCTGTGATAATTCAGGCAGCAGATCAAAGTCACACTAGGAAGCTCTCATCCACCTGTGTTGTCAACGTAACTATTTCGGATGCCAACGATAACGCGCCTTTGTTTGTCCCAGATAAGTATTTGGTTCGAGTCCGAGAAGATTTGCCGGTTGGGGCCGTCATCACGACGCTAACAGCTCACGACCTCGACGAAGGTCCCAATGGGCATGTAGCTTATTCTTTCACTAAGGGGCTCCATCCTATGTTTGAAGTTGATTCTCTCACGGGGAGTGTCCGCATCAAGCGGAAGTTGGATTACGAAACTAAACAAGTCTACGTCATCAGTGGGCTGGCAGAAGATGGAGGTCAACCATCTCTGTCCTCAACTTGTCAGCTCACTGTCGAGGTCATGGATGTGAACGAAAATCTCTTTGCTCCAAGGTTCCCGGAATTCATTGCTCGTGGATATGTAGCAGAAAATTTACCCATCGGATCTTGGGTGATGCATGTACATGCAGACGACCGAGACGAGTCCAGCAATGGAGTAGGACAAGTGTTTTATTCTATTGTTGATGGCACTGGATTAGGGAGATTTACCATCGACGTCAATGGTGAGTACATAAGATAAGAGTTTGTACGATATGCCTATTTAAATGTCACATGGGCAACTTGTCGTAGTCCATCTCATTGTATTCCTGCCTTCAAACCACTTTTCTGAAACCTTAATGTTCTCATTCTTGATAAACCAAACAAAAGCGAAATACTCATTCTATCAAACTGTAATAATACTACAGACTTTCTGTTTTCTACTTGTTTGTCGTTTTAAAATCTTCTCTAGATAGTGTTTATCACCTACCACTGATTAGTTTTTTCTTTTTCTTAATCACATCTTCTCTTCTGTCATACTATCTACAGTTTTTGCTGACTGTGACTATTATCATTCATGTTCATTATTTATTCTACTCATTGATACTATACAACCTAAGCATTCCAATATGTGTTGTACATGTAGTAAGCTTCACTTAATCAATGACTTAATCAATGTTTTCTCTAATACTTTGCCCCTCCCTTCTTTCGCCAAATTAGTCTTATTATTTCCCACTGTATTATGCCAAACGCTTCTCTCATTAAGTTACATCAAATCCCCAGCTCAAATGTCCATTCACCTTACTCTGTATTTAGTTATCTCTCGTGAATATTTTAGCCCGAAGGCACGTTGAAGCTAGTGAAAAGGTAACCGACCCACAATATTGGGTAACCACAGCATTCCAAGGCTGATATGTTTGGTCTAGCTGGCTAGGACTTTGTTTGGTAAAACTAATTCATAGAGGAGTAACTACCAAGATAACGCTATAATTTAGGAACCACTACGTCGTGCCTGGTCTGGTACTTATGTTATCAGCTCGTATGATCCAAACACCGCCATTGTTCAGTCTGAATAGCTACTTGGCTTGTTTTCTTTCTTTCTTTCTTTTCTTTTTCCATAAACTCCTTTCATTTCTTCTTTTCGATCTTATATTCTTTCTTTCATAGTTTTTCGTTTTCTCTTTCGTTTATTTATTATTCATTTCTTTGACATTTTTATGTATAACCTGTTTAGTTGAAGTCTTTATTAGATGCAGCGAAATGAAATTGTTATCAATCTAATGGGTTTGAATCATATCAAGATTGTACATATATGTTGTGAATCACAACCTGGGTTAATAAACTGAATTTGAATTTGAGATAGATACCAGAAACTAAATTTTATGAGTACCGAGTATACAAATGTGAACAATAGCACAAACTTATGTTTACACATCATTTATTTAACATTTAAAAAGTCTATCTTAAATGTATAACACACGAAGGCGTTACGTGAATTTTAATTTGACAAAATGTTACAAAGCTTTTATGTTGCGAAAAACAAACAACTGTATTTTCAATTTAGGAGAGAATTATATCACACTATACTGAACCAGTGCTATCTTGAGCGCTTTTATGGTCCCTAGGGACGTCTATTGTTTCCAAAGTCTGGCAACCACGCAGTCTTTGATCACTTCCTTCTCAAAGTATTTTATTGCCACTTTATCTACAACATTGAAAGCCGGCCAAATAGTAGGAGACTTTTATCGGTTAAGCATGTTCACTTTGTTTTAAGGTGTAGGAACGAAAATTGTAAATTTATTTGTTATTTATATTCATTGGTTTATAATTGTTTGATAGGAATTTGTTGTGGATTTTGTATTGAATGTTTGTAAAGTGGATATTTGTCTACTGAGATGTGTTTTTTATCACAATATGAGAAGGGCGAATGATCTAAGTGTTTTTAAAGGAATTACAAGGATCGCGTTTGGACACTGCTTAACGTGCGGTGTTTATCTCTTGAATAAACTACACACGAGATTTGAATTTTGTTTATTAGCTACATCTTAATAATGTCGTGAGGCATGGTTGACCTACATAATATAATGTGCACTGTTTTTACGGGTTTAATTCCCACAGTTAACGCAGACTTCGGCCTCGATATGTTATGCAACCCCAATGTTATAACATAATCTCGAAGACAAACAAAGCATAAATAATGTTTAAGTTGTAGCTTAATGTGTCTTAGCTCTTTGTGTTGGCTAATGTTTTTGTAATGTTTCATTTGAGTGTTGTTATCGAATTGTCCCCTATTCCCATGTCTTGGCTCTCTTGAAACCACGACGGAGTTATCGATTTGATAGAGCGTGAATCAAGAAACTGGATAGTCTAAATATTCTATTCAACTTCAACGTTAAATTGAAAATAGCTTTTCAGCTATGTATGTGAAAACACACCGCGAGACTTTCAGTAATTTTCACAACTTACTTAAATAAATCGCAACGCGTTCGTAATAATAGCAATGCACCGTTACTTTTCATCTAATTGAAATACTGTAGAAACATATACTTACATCAAAGTGATAACATTATACAGCCTATTTCTATCCTTCATTGTAATGTTAAACCGTGGATCGTGTTTAGATTAAGCGAATTGAAAAGAGCGGCACACGCCAGGCAATCCTTCTCTTTCCCACATTGCGGTTTTTTAATATATTTTTCTTTCTTTCTTGAATACGATCGTCACGAAATATAGTTGCATGGTGATTATCGTTGAATGAGGTTTTTTCGCTTCACATTGATGCTTATGTTCATCAACCGTGACAAATAGACCTGATGACGCCCACAGTAACCATAGATGATGTTTTGAGAGCAGTGACAGTAACTGGTACATCTTGTTTGTGATCTTCATTACCTGCTGAGCTACTAGACGTTGTTTACTATTACAGTGTCCTAGTGTCGCGTCAGTGCGAAATGCTCTGTTTAACCTGAGTTTAGCCTTGTGTTGTGCCAAGTTATGATACGATATCATGAACTTCCAATCATTATTTAATAATATAATAATAATGACAATAATAGCGCATTTCTGGGCCTTAAAGGCTTGCTCAATGCGCTTTACAATGTATTATATTTACCTGTTAATTCAGATACAAGATATCCCTGTTTTGATACCTTGTCTTTTTATAAATAGGGTATAATCAAACGATGGTGGTGGCCAGAGTTAAGTAGGGTATGTGTAAATACATAAATATATGTGCACAAAACATTAAATAATATAAATTTACCTTGCACACAGAACTTAACGTTATATCTGCATTAAAGACCCCCTGCAGGTCAGGAAATCATGATTTCCTCTCTCTGTGTGTACCCGACACTGTGAAGCACTGATCTCTGATTATTTTTATATGATCAAAAGAAAGGTAATGGCAAATACGTAATTCAACAAAGCCTAACAGCCACATGGGATAAACCATTAATATAAGCTGGCATTGCTATGATTAGAGATAATGGTTGACAATTGTTTCTGGGCACTCAACTCATTATAAGTAAGCAGATGATCAGATGCAGACGCGTAACTAGGGTGGGGGGTGTCGTGTAATTCCCCCGCCAATTTGAGAAAAAAATGTCTAACTGTGCATCATTTACATCTGGTGTCAAATAACCCCCCCCCCAAACACCCCCCAAACACCCCCCCCCCTTCATTTGAAGATACAAGGTATTCCCCTGATCAGACGCCGTATAGTATGATAAAATCAATTAATCGACCCGAAAGGAAAATGGCGTCATTCTCCATTCGTATTTGTATTTGTTAATGAATTAGCTTATTGCCTAATAAACAAATCTGAATCTGAATCTTCTTCTCATAAAGAAATGTCCTTTTATCTTTTTATTATTTTACACTGGATCGGAATTTTTATCATTCGGCCTTTGATGAGATCTAATACTATATTTTAGTTATGTAAGAAGCAAATTTAAAAAGACATAGGCTCGTGAATTTCTATCTTCCTTGCTTTGATAATAATATTACAATGTGTGTATTGACTACAATTACAATCTAAGATAGAAAGTTCTGCTGCATGGATTGTTCCATAGACAGATATAATGTGTATCAGACAATTATGTATGCGTGTTAGTTATAAAAACATATCAGAATGTCAAAGCTGCATAATCTACATTCTCTGTTTGTAGATTATACCCATGACTGCTACATGCACCAATTATGACTTGTTTATCATACCTCCCTCCCTACAGTTATTCCGCGTCACCAAGTTTATTAATCGATTAGTTTCTTTGATCATTCTTACTAATTCTTGTATTATGTTATGCCATTCATTATGTTGCTGTTTATTATAGCGAAAAAAGAATGTCAGGGTTAATCACGTTTGTCAGCATGATTATTCCATGGAAATTGACTTGGAGGAATAATAAATTAGGAGGTTAAAGTTCATCTAAGGAAATTGACACCTGATTGTTGGGAAACTTTAGACACAAAAAAATCTAATGTGTTCTTTAGATTAACAATTTTCAGGGAACGTGGTTTTGTGTTACATTATGTTAACACTTCAAAGAAATAACATGGTCATTGGAAAATATGACGATATTATTTTTTTTACCAACTATTGCAATGGTATTGATTTATGAACATATAATTGGACAAACCCCTTTACCACGTGACCGTGAGAACTAGGGACCGTTTCATATGTCGGTCAATGAATGCGCCTCATGTTATTGGCAAGTATCAATCAATCCCATTAAGTCTTTTTGTGTAATTGAATGATTGTTAGTTGGTGTGTGGTTCATTTTACAGTCTTAAGACTTTTGGCTCAACATGTTGTTTTGGAAAAGTCTTGATAAAAACACTCTTGGTCAAAAGAAGCATAACACTTAAAGGGTTTCTTACAACCTTAACTGCACCGAACTCATGTTATTTCTATGAATGCTACAGATTCAATAATGTCCGCTTGTGTTGAATGTCACGCTGTTAGCATCTTCTTGATCAGCCGCTTCCCTGTAGCTACTGCTGATATTTTGCCACACTTCAGGGGTGACTGACTTCTGTATGCTTTCAGGCGGACACTTTTCTTTTTTAGGAACGATCTTGTCGCCGACGTCAATCTTTTCATACCATGAACGCACTGAACTTTGGTTGTGTGTCAATAAAAACAGACGCTTTTGTGTCTCCGTAATCACCGGGGGGTCTTGGCAAAATATGGACCGTGGATAGCGTGTACGTTGCATAATGTAACTATAAGCGTCTAATTTCCTTCTTTCTCAGTCAACTTTTTATTCTCAATTATTTTTACTATTTTACAAAATGTTTAGGTTATTTTTATCAGATTTTTGTTCGATTTGTTTGTTTGTCGTTTTTCCTTCTGTCAGTTCTCAAAATATATTTGTGTCTTTTTTTAAACTACCCTGCTTAGTTCTTCCAAGGTCAATTTTACACATTGATAAAGGTGTGTCTGCAGGAAATACCATATTATTTTTCAATTAAGAGCTTAAACGGATCTTCTCTTAACAATAACAATAATGACATACCTCAAAAATATTGCGCTGTGTGCCTATCCTATTAAAGGTAGATTGTAAAGGGTTATCACTTGGATTGATTGATTTATTGGTTACATTTTAGCTATGTTTATTGTTACATTGAAGACAAATCTAGAAAGGATAAGTTTTCATCAATACCGTTTACGAATATGAACCTCTTTACTCCCCAACTAACTGACAGTTTATTAAAACCTGAGGATTCCTCTTCTTTATTGATTAAATTCTCCTAAGCAATTTAAAGCCTCGCTAATTCCATAACCACGTGTTTTTGTAAGCGAAGAAACAAATATAAAAGAGAAACGAAAGCCCTATTGTGTCTAAACTATTATCCTTGTTTACAATGTAAATAGATCAATTACTTTACAGTCACATCTTTGTCCCTTGTGACACATTCAATCACCTGGCTCTCAGACATTCATCGATCATTTAATAATGGTTTCTTAATCATACATGTCGATCTGTCTGAGGTTGGATAATGGTGGGAAAGTACACAGATTACATTTCCGTAGCAAACAAACCAAAGTCAATATTAAGAGGTAACAGGCGATCTCAATATAATGGGCAATTAGAGCAATGTGAAGTTATCTTTCCAGTATTAGCTTTTTTCTTTAGATTGATCAATATATCATTATTGTTCATGGATTAACATAAAAATCAATGACATAACAGGGGTAAAGAGCACAGATACATTTCCTCAGCAAACGAATCAAGGTCAATATGAAGAGGTAACACGTGTCGTCAATACAAACGCAATTATAGCAATATGAAGTTTTTTTCCATTTTTTTTCTTCTTTCAGGTAGATGAATAAGGTAGCTATTATTCTTAAATTGTTTGCTCAATGCTGATAGATTGAGATGGCATAATGCTTATCATTGCAAATTCATTATCAACAAAACTAATGATTTTATGGTGGCGAAGCATACATATTTCTGCCGCAAATGTTCAAGGTCAACATGAAATTGTCAATATATATGAAGGACAATTATATCATTATACTATTTTTTTCCAACTTTATAGGTATGATAGCTAGGTTATTATTATTTTTGTCTCTGGTAACAGCTGATCGATGTTAAGTGCACAATGTTTATTGTTGTTGATGCAGTCTTTTTTTTTATAACATTCCAATTCACAAAGTTTGCTTTTTATTCAAAATGTATGCAGTCACATGGATACTCTTGAAATAGTTTCTGTTTTAAAACAATCTGCTATTTGAGATGAATGTGAAGCATTTAAATGTGTGTACCTTTCAAAACATAAACACACGTGTCCACCAGCTCATGTGATACATTTCAGTTTCACACGGGGTAAATATCTTAATTTACTGGTTAAGTTGTGTGTGTGTGTGTGCAAACTAAGAAAATAGAAAAGTGCATAGTTAAACAAACATTGGTTGGTTAAAGATGTCTTAGGCAAAAGAATATGTCTGTTTCCACCAACAAAATAGGATGGGGTAGGGAGGTAGGGATCACAATTTTGTACCCGCCATGAATAAGTAAAAAAAAATCCAACTGAATGCAATAGAATGTGATGATCATTTCAGAACAGGACGACTAAACAAAAAAAAATCTAAAAAATGTTTTGTAAATAATTTCAAAATCGAAAAAAACCTGCTAGGTTCGGGGGGGGGGGGGTTACGGTAGGGTCGGCCGGGTTAGTGAAAACAGAGCTATTTTGTTGGCCTTACACCATTCGCAAAGTAGAACCATTGGATTGCCAATGATTCGATGACAAATCTTTGATTAACCCTGCATCTTACTTGACTAAATTCCATGTCGGAAATTGAAAGCCTCGTATTCATTAATTGTGAGTTACTCATACTAAATTCAAAATGTCCACCGCCTTCAATTAATTGCTCACGCTACTTCCCAATTTCCCGGAACAATCTCCAACAACACGACCTGTTATCCAGCATCGCTCACACCATAATCTCACCAAATCCTCGTAAATGTGGATTCTGGCTCACCAGAAGACCCCCTCCACCAGTGTGAGGTCACGAAAGGTCACATGTCTGACGTGATTCCATGCTCTTTTCTCAAGGTCACTGACATACTTTGCTCAATCCTTCATCTTGTTAAGACCCAGAGCATCAAAACCTTTTAGCGGTGGTCATGGACTAACAAATGTGATCTTCAACTCAACATGGAAACTGACAATTGAATTAAGAGTCTGGATGGATGAGAATGTGAACGTAGTTAGGAGCAATTTGGTTTCACTTAACCAACATGTATCTGCTCTGGGCATGTAATGTCCCAGAGGCGGCTTTCAAAACAAATTTAGGATTAACGCTGATTACAAGTAATCTGTTAAAACCGCGTGGAATATTTAGCAAATCTAACGCGGTAAAATGTGAACAACAGCGAAGTGAGTGATGAATTACTTAAATATTAGATTAGTGAAGCCGATTGGTAATACTGTCAGTAACAGTGGTGAAATTCTAATAATCTCAACAACGGACAGTTAGTGCATTATTTAAACTTTCAATATATTCTTTTCTTATTGTCTTAATTTCGAGTCCATACTTTGTTACGACCAACTTCTACATTGAAGTTTGGTATGTTGAATAATGAATACCCTATTGTCCCATTTATTTTGCTTCTCTCACGCGTTTTATAGCATCTAGGGCTGGACAAAAATGTCATTTCCCCCGGTAACCAAATTTCAAATTGTCTTAAAAATTTCCCCTGGGACTTCTTATTTATCCTAAAATTCCCCCCGAGATTGCTATTTTTTAATTTTTCCCTGGAACCTAGTTATCAGGTTCCCCAGTTTTCCAGCCCGATGGCATCTATATTAATTCCATTCTCGATTATTATTCAAACAAGCCTGTTTCAACATCATGCTTTCAGAAATTTGAAACGAAATTAAGAAATTCAAAATGTATAGGACTCTCGCGGTCTTGCATATTTCCTTATGCTTATCCCGTCTTCGTTCACAACCACAAATTAGAAAACCATGCCGCCATCGAGATTATTTTGATAAATAGATGAAAACAGACATTTAATCTCAAGTATACCCGTAGCCACACTAAATCTTGTTCATATCCCAGCTTTATGGGAGTATCGTTTGTAACTATAGGCGTTGATGTCTATCTGAAACAACGTATCTCAAATAGAACATGATAGAACAACAGCGCAGACAACACACTGATCTAGATTATGTGATCTCCTTCACCTGTCGTCACCTGTGTGCAGTTGTACATCAAGTTTGTTGATCAAGGCATGTTATTTATTATCTTTAACTATCTTGGATACATAGTTGTATAGTTATTTTGGCAGCTTTTATTGATATCAAACACTTTGTTACAGGAGTTGTGAGAACTGTGCCAATTTTTTTAATAGATAATATAATATGTTGCCTAGGTAGATACAAAATATGCAAATGTGCAAATATGCGAAAGAATGATGGTGTCTGATATGGCGAATGGCGGTGTTATGAGAATATTTATTTTATGGATATATATGTATGTTGACTAGGTTGATAAAAGACGAATGAGGATTGATAGGTCGTTTTTATGAAAATATTTATAAGCGTTGATTCAATGGAGATCATCTTACGCAATAATACATTTTGATATCCCTAAATTTATGTCCGGTCATCTAACCAAACAAGTATTTTGTTTTTCTTATGAAATAAGAGACCCGTTATTGCTAATATTGTCATGCGTTTCTGATTTCATAACAGAAAATCGATATCGTGTATATTCAGTTATTTGATACTGTTCATTTTTTGTCACAGCAGATAAAAGCATATTCACTTATGTGCTTATGGTTAATGCTTTGATAAGGAACAACATATACAATGAAACACAATAATCAATTATGACTAGTGTCATATATCATATAAAAGTAGCAGTTAGCGGTTACATCATTTAGTCCATGGAGCGTTCGTTCATAGGACAGTCAGCCATAATTCAATTCCAATTTCTGGCAAATATGAATACGTATCTTGTCCAGTTATAAGTTGATAGCTAGAAGGCAGTAGAAGGAATATGATAGATAGGACAAACACTGTTATAGTGGCTAAAAATCGGAAGTCTCACTCCAGACTGAAGATGACCCAATGCTCAGAAATGTGTTCAGGTAACGTTACCCTAGATCTAGTTAACCGTTGACCTATATCAATGGCGAATCAAAGCAATAAAAGATAGACGAAAACAATCGGAGAATGAATAGCAACAATCGAAACAGCATCAAACAATGTCTTCCCCAGAAACACCAAAGACATAAAAAGCAGTAAATGCCAATCATCAAAGACAAGTCTGACGATAAAAACGAGCCGCATTTGTCATCACTTGCAACATGACTTTATAATCTGCTGATTATCAATATATAAGCTCGTTGTATATCCCCATAACATATGAGGATCAGTAATGATATACCATGATATAATAGAGATATCTTCCTAACGATAGATATGTACCAGACCTATCTATACATACCTATACCTCCCCTCGCTATCTTGTCGTCTGCTACCTGAACTAATCGATTTACCCGATGAAAGCTTTACCTTATTCATGGTCTCGTCTTACTTCTAACTTTACTCAGTCAAAAGTACGGGCGTCTGGTGATCACTATATATGCCCTATAAGAAGAACACCTTTGGCCCATCCCCACCATCTTTCTTTATCCCTAATAAGTTGAAAGTCTTAATGCATTCACTAATAAACAACCCTTCTTGCCCCCACCCCCTGCATAATCACCAAGAACACAAAAGTCTTGATGGTTTGTTAATGAGATGTTAAATGATTTGTAGGTAGTGATAAAAACTGCCTGCATGCCATTTCGTTATTCAAGTTAAATATTGAATACTCTTCTCTGTTTTTATATACTTTTTTTTCTCTGCAACATAAATCAAGCCATACACTGAATTTTGTTTTAAATATTCATAACTCTCCAAAAAAGCATGTGCTGCTTCCTGTTATTGCTAGTTTGCTTTACACTTATATCATATCTTCATAAAAAACAAGATATATCAATATTTACTTTTCTTAAGACAAACTCAAAATCCTATTTATATTTACAATACGTTTGTGTGTGTTTCTCGTGTCCTTTCGGATTATGGAAGCTGTCAATGTAAGAGCTTATTTTCCAACCGCATTTCATGTTTGTTTTGCCGAAATCCTACAAGGCTTAAATCTGTCATTTTATATATATATAATATCTCAACTATTTCACGCCCTTCCTTACGCGTCCTCTTCACACGAGCAGCCAGTAAACAAAATAAGAATTTGTACTTCTTGAAACCGGAAGTATGTTACTCAGTCAATTAGCTTTGCTTGGGTACGTTTTATGTTAACATCTATCAATGTAACCTACTTTTAGCCTATCATTAACGGCATTATCTGGCCATCATACGTCAGATCCAACAGGCATAATCCTGCTTTGACAACGGGCTTAGAATTCCACCATACATCTGTTCTTTGAAACAGTGATGATATTGACAACATTATCACAAACTCAGAGGTAATGAAAACCCCGTTAATACCGTTGTTCAGCATGAAACCATCTGATTATTATTCCGAGTAGCTGGGTGATCATTAATTGACCTTATTCCCAAGTACGTATAAAGCATAAGTAAGTATGCACGTGGTGCAATAGTCAAATGTAAATTGTGAATACGGCTCATCATGAGGCCAGCTGTCACATGATGCTTGAACTCACAGTTTGATATACTTCAGTTTTATTACGTATACAAATAAGATAAACAACTATTTGTAGCATACTATCTTAGAAGACAATCTTTGCTTGAACCGTGTGTGTGAAGGGGGAGGGTGGTCTTGAGCGGATGTGATGAGGTGGATGGAGTATGGGACTCACTTTCATTTTTACATCTTTTCCCCTTGTGTTCGACAGCGTGATTACCGAGTACTCTATTTGTTTGATCTCTGATTTATTCACTTTCCATAATAGTCAAATATTCCACACATTATCGTAAACTCAGATTTATTTACTCTGTACTCACAAACTAACCCCACATGTGACGCCTTTGTGTACCTGCCAAAGTGTCATACTTAATTAAAACATGATTTGTTATGAAAGACTTATAACCCTTGTTGTCAAAATGTTAATTTGACACGGTTCTTGTTACCAGCTGCAGTCTTTATTGATATTATTTAAAGCTTAGTTTGCTCAAGTATTGAATTGAATGTTTCAATAAGAAAGTAACGAACTGCATCAGCAGTTTAGAATCAGACAGTTGCATACTCCAAAACATGAAGGGCAGCTTTAGGGTTGAGATCGGTTGAAAAGCACTTCTTAATCTGTTTCCCCACATCTGGTTTAAAAACTCAGCAAATTCAAAGGAGAAATTCAAATAGTGTTAGTTGGTGCATGCACTTTCAGTAATTTCGACAAGTACTACTACTTGGGTTAACCTAAGAGCACTCTCAGGGTTTCTTCATTCATCCGATCTATATAGCTAGTATTTGTTTTTATTGGAACCTGTCCTGGAGTACGGTATCTCTGATCTTGTACCCCGTTGTTGGAAGGATTTACTTGAGCTTATTTGTATAGAAAGTGGATCTCTTTTCCTGCTTATGTATTGTCATAAGTTTTCCTGTCCTGTGCATGTTTACCTCAGTCAGTCAGTCAGTTTATTTTCCTGCGTCATGCATATCTTAACCTTCCGGCGTGCCAATAATATTCGTGCTTATGATCAAATATGATTGGCCAGCTACGATTTTAGACATTATAAGTTAATACAAAATTTATTACACTATTTTATGATCTCTACGTTTTCTCTGCACATTTAAATATGAACATGCACAATTTCGATGTGGTACAAGAGCATATAACGTGCTTTTATGACTGTAAAGATTCTTTTGTTTTGTAAACAAGGTTTTTCTTATGACCAATTTTGTAAATACAAAAACAATATATTATGCATTTCTAGACTATGTGTGGCGTCGTGTCGTCGTTCTTTTTTAAAATAGAAAAAATCATCAAAAGCAGCTGCTTTTATGTATCAATTAAAGTCAGGATATTCTCTTTGTTGTCACAGCTTTTTTTGTTAATGAAGTTGATATTTGGAGAGAAACATAAACACTAATTTATTCAGTCAATTTATGCTAATGTTAAGCATGTTGCGTTTGCTAGCGTTGGCCACACTTATTCAGAAGCAAGTTTTAATTTGAACAGATTATTGCTTCGACGAAAAGACGTTTGTTATCCGCCTTTTTATCTCTCCCAATGTATAGGTCACGAGCCTTATTAAGTTTCGTCAAAAGATGTTCGGGACACCGGAAGTCCGTTCTCTTTGGCGTCATGTTCTAAGGCTTACCCCACATCATTGAGTGAGAGTCACTAGGTAAACATATCTAGTGACTAGATGAGACGGTATCTATGTTTGCCATTACTGTGAATAGGGTGACCATTTGATCTGAACGTTGATAGCCGGAAGTGATCTACAAGACAAACTGGAAGATGAGATAGGTCATAGGTTATTCTCTGAAAAATCTCTGAATATCTTATTTGTACTGATACAAGTTTATATGAGAAAATAAGACATATTATGTGCATGAGGAAATTATATTATTTCAGATGTCTTGAATTCCGTAAAACGGGCTCAGTTAAAACGATAATTATAAAGAAGATGAAATAATATGATAGGGGCGGAATGAAAGATGCTTGGATGAAATACTAGAATAATAAATGAGGAAAATACAAAATACATAGGAACAAAACACAATCTTATCCTGAACGATGCCTGTTTAAAAATAAATCTTGATCTAGCTTGAAAGGCCAATTAAGATATTGCATGCAGTTGGGCAGGTTAACTTTAACCTTGCATTTCGCTTCATTGTGAATGAATGATACGTATATATATCTATTTCAAGGCGGGCATCCTAGGGTGCACATTTCTGTTTCTAGCA
>JAUUEB010083177.1:0-15463 GCA_032362205.1 Clione limacina | reverse complement strand
CCTGTGAACACCATATCTACTATAGTTCTATATGAAAGTCTTTGATACAAAAATCTCACCATTCATTTGATATGCTCATTAATTTGTTATATTTTTTCAGCACTGCCTTTTGGATGGGAAGAAGCATACACCTCAGAAGGTGTTAAGTACTATATCAAGTAAGAAACCTCAATTATATCTTTTTGCTTGTATAGAATTAAACAAAGGTAGAATAAGATTTTGCATTATCAAATTGCATGACCATAAACACTGATGGGTCAGTTCATTAACAAAGGACAAGGTTGAAATTCCGTGCAAGAACTGATGGAGTAGTTGGGGATATAAGTCAGGAGCACCAACCATCACAAATCCGTGCAGGTGAATTGTAGCACATTTCTAATATTTGTTGTAAGAAGCTTGTGTCTTATGAGTCTTATTTATAAGTTTTGTTATCCTGTGTATTGACTTATTCTTCCACAGCCATATGAATCAAACAACGTCATGGACACATCCAGTGTCTTGTATGGAGCGTCAGACCTCAGCCAAACCTCCTCCCTCAGGACCTGTAACAGAAGATGCAGCTCCACCACCACGTGCAGCAGCACCACAACCACCATCACAAGGCCAACACAATGTACAGGTGTCCAGACCTGATGCTTCTCTCCAAAACCACAGTCCCAGGAGCCAGCAGATAATACAGCCGCAGCAACCACATCAACAGCAGCAAAGTCACCCTCACATTTCCTCCCAACAGACGCTGGTCCAGTCAAAAGTTGATCAACACCAGCCGCACCCTCAAGCAAAATCAGAACAGTCAAAGAAACAGACAAAAACTAAAAATAGTCCAAGAAGTCCAACAGGTGCCTCATCCAACAGTAAACAAAAGAAATCAATTTCGTGATTGACCTAATTTATTAAACAACTGGTGCCTTGACAGGATGGTTTCTGCTGCATTTTCATAATGCATATTCAGAGATCTTTAAAGACTTTTGTCTGACTTTGGTTACATTCTCTTCCAGTGAATTTGAAATGACTTTGATGTCATAGAAGCCTACAACATGCCATATCAGCTGAGCAAAGTATTTTGAGCAAACATTTATGAAGTATTCATCACACTCTTGTGTGTCAAGAATTATTAGTGTATTGAATGCATGAGTAGATATGCTGGAGTATTTTGTTAAATGTTTATACCCCAATATATTACCAAAGAAACCTTTTATACACCTGATAAATGTGATTGATAGCAATTCTTATTGAAGTTACTGTTCTCAAGGGTTTTTTGCACAGATAATTTTTGTACGGAAAATGTCTGACAACAATTGAGTTGACCTGGTCAGGTAAAGCTGGTTCCTTGTTCAATCAATTTCTCATACAATTTGCATTTTGAGTGTGTAATGGTTACACATGTAAACAATTTGTATCTTTAGCACAAACACCATGACTTGTATTGTTTTTGTGGTTTTATCAGTTGAAGTTATTCTGAAAAACCTCACATCTATTATTCAGAAGAAGTCTTGTCTTAACTTAAATGACTTCCAATTTTTTGCAATTTTTATCAAAATTACGGATAGCGCAAACATTTACAGGTGAATTCACTTATAACTTTTGTAAAACAAACTCAGTTATAACGAACATTTCTTTATTCCCCAAGCAATTTGTTATAAGTGAATTCACCTGTACTTCACGCAAAAATACTTGAGTACAGCATCCAAAGGTTGTTATACATCGTGTCAATTCCAATTTAAAGAATTAATGATATTTGTCCATTTTGTTTCACTATGGCAATATAGATTTAACATATGCACAAACCTGTGGGACCAAAATCATGGCTCTTGTAGAATTTGATAATTGAATTACCCAACCAGTCAAAGATGTTAAGCACAGCTTAATTAGTTTTGGCATGTGTCAATTTTTTTTTTTACAAATATGTTTAGACTTACACTAAACATCAAATGATAAGGAATTATGCCTTAAATAGTAGATACCAATATTGTCAGATGTATGTGTAAATATACTGTAGTCTCAGTAATCTATATATTCTGGTAGGTGTTTAGTATGACATACTTATATTATACCTTTCAGGAATTGTAATCTTCTGTGTCAATTTATCAATGCATCCAACAATCAATGGTATTATATCAATGAACACCATGAGATATGTTTAGCTTGTTAACGTTTTTCTTAGTCTTAACATGATTTGATGTTGATTGTCAACTCAAGAATAGTACATTAATCATTGAAGTTACTAATGGTATTGAATTTCAACGAGATTTACACACTCAGAATTTTAAAAGAGATAAAATGATACATGAGTCTTCTGCATGCAGATGGAAACAAAGATCTTTAAAAAATGTAATATCATAATTCCCCTCACAAATGATCCAGAAATCAAGGCAGACAAGATTACATTTAATAAAAGTAATTATTAAAGGAGAGGTATAAATCCGAATAGATTTTCTGTGGGCTTTGTCAAGAAAGTGATGAATACAGATGAATTCACTTATAAAGAAATAGCTTATTACAAAAAATCACCTATAACGATAAATGGGAAAACCACCTTAAAAATATATTTCTTACTTGAAATATGTATTCAAAGAAATCACATATAACAAAAAATAATTAAAGAAAGGTTGATCAAAATCAAGAACATGAAATTAGTTTGATCATTATTTTGTGATTTAAACATGACAGCAATGAACATGCTTAAACCAAACGGATTATGACTGACTAATACTTAATACCTATTTAAAGTGATAAGTTTGGTTACTGTTACATAATTTTTCAAGACAAAGCGCAAATATTTAAGTTTATCATTTCTGTTTGATTTTTCTATTGGTGTTGTTGATTTTGTTCTTACTTTCATATTACTTTTACAAAATCCGATATAACAAACATTTCTCTGTTCCCTAGCATTTCTTTATAAGGAAATTGACCTAATATAACTCTTCTAATTGAGCAAACTTACTTCTGAATCCTAATACATCAGCAACGCATCATATGTTTATAATCATGAATCTACATCATGTGCTTTTTAATATTCAATTTAATGAGATGATAGTCCTTGGGGTACCAAGACATCTCCCTACCGTCTGTGGATATATAAGACCTATATTGTATTTTGTATGATGATGATGATGATATTTCTTATAGCTGTCATTTCTAAAGACCAAGTTTGCTTATTTGTTGCTTTCACTGATTTATGGCCCCTTGACATTTATAGGGAATTCACCAACTTGCCCAGGGACTATTATATAATTTGTTTTCTCTGTAATTTTTTTTTAAATGTTTTGCTGATTTTTGTTGTTGTAAAATGAGGTTAACACTTTTATTCAAAAAATAATACTTTTGTTTAGTTTATGTTGCACACCAAGACTTGATGTTGTTAATTAGACTTTTATTTAGACTGATGTACTCATGTGTTGTATACGCTTTATACGCTGTTTAAAACAAAATTAATGTTTAACCTCAGTTGCAAAGGGCATAACACAATTACAACATACCGACATACCAACCATATAATAACAAAAATGTCTCCAACGATCTACTTAATAATTCCACATTTAATTCATGAATGATTGGTCATAATTTCATCACCATTTGTAACTCATCTTTGCTTGTTTCTCTGTCAATGAGAGCTCATCCTTGTAATTTTTTGTAAGCTTCAATAAAACGTTTTACAATCTGTATGTAAAGTCATTCGCTAATGTAAAATGAGTCAATTAACCAATTGGCTTGGTTCAAGTATGTAGAGGACGAACGGAACAGCTGATGTCACTTGAAAATCAGAAAACTTTGCCAAAACTTAATTCTCTTGACATTCAAAATGAATGACTTGCTCAAGACTTGATCTAGATACATAGAAAGGGGTAACTTGCGTTTTAGGGTTTTAATGATGAAATCTTCTCATAATATAAATTTTTCTCATTTAATGCAACTTAATACAACCCTATGAATGAAAATGCACAAATTTGTCAGTTGCCTTAAACAAATCTCATTCCGCTTATATCAAAATTTCATTGTTGCCCAAGGGGTGAGGTATAATTAGGAGACCAATGTACTTGAAATCTAAGAAGGGCAGAGCAAACTTACAATATTTTATTGAATGTTGTAGGAAACATTGAGGTGCAGGGATTCAGATGAAAGCCAAAGGCTACTGGATCAGAACAGGAAAGTCAATCAGGCTTACGCTTATCAATAAATGTGTATTGGCAATGTAGATATTTGTACAAAATCTGTGAAGACATGATCTGCATTATGATCTCATTTGTTGAACTGTACAAGTGACTTCATTATTTATATATGATGGTCTGATGCATGGTAGGTAGGTATTCTAAACTCTCACCATATTTTGTGTGTGTGTGTGTGACACTTTTAGTATTAGTCTTTCTGTTGTGATATATTTCTTGTGATCATTGAAATTAGCATAGCATAGGTAGTTTTTTGTGTCTATCTGAGTGTGAGGTCATTAGTGTATTGAACGCATCCCTCCCCCCTTCAACATGGACTTATAACTAATTACTAAGGCTTCTACTTCCAGTTAGACATAGTTGGAGGAGTTAATGTAAATAAGATGACTTATTAAGGAGATTCCAATTATGATTCACAAGATGATGTAAGAGTCAAAAAATGTGATACTATTTTCCTATATTAATGTATATATTTTTGTACTTTGTTGCCATCATTTGTTTTATCTATGACATGGTTACATTTTAAGCCTTCAAATGACCACTTTATCATGCTGAATGAGATTTCTTATGGTATATATAAGTGCTTCAGCATTAGTCTTTTTAGACACTATAGACAAGCATTTAAAAAGATTTGGCTGTGAATATTTTGAAAAAAGTAAGGAATAATATTAATCAAATCCATCTCTTCCATTACATAGTATATATTAGCGTTATATTTAATGCTGAGGTTTGTGTTGGAAAATACAAATGTACTCATGAAGAAGTCTAATATATTGTATTATTTGTGTGTGTGTGCATGGGAATACCCTTTACATCAGTCAAAATTTCTGATTCTTTTCAGACTACCAAAAACATGTGCAAATCGCTCATATTTGGATTGGAGTCTCTGGAACTTCAACAGGGTTCTCACTTGCACAAACACATTTTAAACAGTGCCTTAATTCAATCTGGAATATTTATACAATGTTAAAAATATCTACAGCTGTAATCTCACTTATCCCAGAAAATCATTGTTTTATCTTATATTTCTTACATTATTGCTTTGTTACAAATAAATGTGATGAATATGTGATGAATTTTAGAAGCGAACAGTAAATAAAGACTTCAACTGCCACATCTTGAACTCCAGTTCAGAGTAGATAATCATTAGCTTACCATAAATCCTTGTCAATAAGATAACATTATGTTTAAGTCACACCCCTTCTTTATCAGTAAAATTCTTTCCCCAAGCCAACATCTATAAGACGCAAGAGAATCAATACTTGAATGTAACTTCCAGATTGATTTGACATGGCAGTCAATCAAAATTGAAGTAGAAATGTCACAAATAAATGAACGTTTTTGAAACTTATTACCTTACCTGTTACCTGTCTCCATCGCCACCTGCGTTAGTAGAAGCCCCATTTGTTTCTACATCAGTCTGCCATCTGTATTGGTCGCTTCTGCACTATCTTGTGAACTTTGAGTCTGCTGGAGTTGATGATGTTTCTTATTTAAGATGTCAGTGGGAATCCCTTGTTCCTCTTAGTGTCCACTTTCCTTGCAGGATTGCAGTAATCAGGTTTTTTCTGGTGTTTGTATCTGCATAGCCAACATATCTGAGTCTTCTTTTGCTGATTTCTGATAGCATTTGTTGTTGGACTGACAGTTCAGTCAATACATTTTTGTTTGTCCTTTTATCTGTCCATTTGACTTTGAGTAGTTATCGTGTCTTAAGAACCACATTTCTGCTGCTTTTAGTCTGTTTTCATCACATTTCATCAAAGTCCAGGCCTCAAACCCATTAATAACAATCATCCTGCCATATCAAGCACTTAAGCATTCTTATTTCAAGTATGCTTCTGTCTTTTCATGTGCTGTTAAGTTAGACCATTTTCTGTTTTGCTAAGCCTATTTATACTTTGATGTCTTTAGTACAAGAGCCATCGTTTGCTTTTATAGATCCTAAATATTTAAAATCAGCAACATTTTCAAAATCAGTTTTAAGGATTTGGATATTTAACTTTATTTACTGTCTTTTTTCCTTCTATGTGCATGACATTAAAGTTTCTTAGAATTCAATTTCTAACCTGCCTTGTTGCCTGCTGCATCTACTCTGCACAGAATTATTTTCATGCTTGTTATGTTGTCTGCCATCATAGCAGACTTTGTTGAGGTAAAGAAGTGTGTCTTATGAACAAGGATTTACGGTATGGTCAATATTTATTTGGTGAGCCACAGATTTAACTTGGCTCTGTGATTGAACTCTTCAACCATATTTTTTAGGTCAAACTCCTGGTGAATACCTTTGACCCTTTCACGAGAAGCTATGTTTTGAGAGATCAACCTCATGCAGCTTCACCAAAGACCCTCAGGTCACAAGTAGGACATTAAAGAATATGATGTGATATATCATTGTGGTCAGTGGTTTGATAACTACAGTATTATCATCTTTGTGTGGACATTGAGTAATTAGATAACATGTTGTATGTAAGTTAATGTGATAACTCAATTGTTGAACAGAACAGAAATAGAGAAAAATAGCTATATATCTTCAGTTTGTTGATGAACAACTTTAAAAAAAAGACCAACATATCTTTTGAGCCTATATTGGCCTACTGTGATGTGAAAGCAATGGTCAGCTTTGTTGATAATGGACTGACTAACGTCAACATTATATTGATAGGTATTGTTCTTTGTTTTAGTTTAACAAGTTTAAAGTTATCTATTGAACATTTTGAAAATGTATTTGTTATGTTTATTTATTATTATTTACAAATGACATCTGATTGAGAGCATTTAATGTTGTACAAACTTGACTTTTAAATAATTTTTAAGAATTTGAATTATACTTTCTCAAAATGTTGTCTGAATTTTTGATGAAAATAGTTAAGCAAATTAAACCTTCCCATACTAAGGATTAGAATTCTGATTTTATTTATGCATACAATATATAAGGTAGTGGCTATTTCTTTCTTTACAGACTTAACCTGTCTGTGATGGCCCCTATTCCCACCTATTTCTTGGTCTAGGGACGGCCACAACAATTTGTCAGAACTAGGGATTCTACTCTGATCATCTACTATATAATAGCCAGACACTCTATCAACTCCTCTTTTGATGAGTGATCAGAAGAATAATTCACCTACATTGGTCACCTGCTTGTGTTAAATCAGTTCAATTTAAAGCTTGCCTAAACTTGTTTGTAATAATTATTGTCAGGTCACATGACAAACATTTCAAGCTGAAGATGGTTACTGGATAATCGCAGAAAGCTCCTTGTATGACTTTCATAACTTAGTCGTAAATGTTTAACCTTACTATTTATTTAATAATCTTTTGCTTTTGTTTCAATATGAGTGACCTGCAATGAACTATCTTCCTGTGATACATAATCCCTTCAATACTCAGACTTGTAGATTGTATATTTCAAAAGTAGTTTATATATTTATATATGAAAAATAGTTGCTGATTATTTTAGACAAGTACTTTGTCATATTTTTAAGTTCACCTATTTGTATTATATATGCTGTTATACTGGTTTGTTATTTGTAAATTTGAATACAGTTCAACTTGTCTTGGTAGCCTCTTTTGACCACCGATCAAAGTGATTTTTCCCTATTCATGTTAATTTTGTCTTTGGTGGACACTTCTTCAACCTTTGTCATACTTTTATACCTTTTTTATGCATTTTAAGCTGTGTCTCTAATTAAAGTTTTTTAAAACTGCTTATTAATGGGTTTTTTAAAGGCAAATTTTCTTGACTTCAACTTTTCAAAAGTTTAAGTTCACAATTGTGTTGTAGGTTTTATCTTGCTCTTGAATCTAATGCTTTTTGCTACTGAACTTCCTTTTGAATTTCTACATTTTCTTGAGCTTATGCTTTGATTACCTTTTTCTCTTGAGTAATGCACCTCAGACATCAAACTGTGCAAACAATCTTAAATTACAGGGTTGCCATACTGCCTTCAGGGTGTGCCAATGGTTGTTAGATTTTAAAAGGTCAGGACTTGAAGGGTGTAATGTGATTAAGTGCAAAACAGCTCTCCTTAAGAAGCAGGAACTGTGCATTGACATCACAGTTGGTAACTATGTGCAATTGGAAAAATAGGCTATTACTAGGTGCTTCTAAACCTTTTAAAAAATGGCCAGGACAAGGTGCTGCTTAAACCTTTGAAAAATTGGGTAGGACAAGGTGCTTCTAAAACCTTTGAATTAGGTAAGGATTAGATTCTTCTATAACCTTTGCATTTGGCATGTATTATATTCTTCTATAACCTTTGAAATTAGCAAGGATTATATTCTTCTATAACCTTTGAAATTGGCAAGGATTAGGTTATCTCTTCTTCTTATTTTCGTTCATCAGACGGAGATTCCAGTTTCAGTACTGAAGTTGACAGTACACTGCAGGTATCTCAGACCTCTGTGGAGTTTCCTCAGCCGCAGAGTTGACCCAAGCTTTTTTTCCTTTGAATATCATATATCTTGCAGGACTGTAGGATACTGGTGTACAGTCCATCTCCGCATGGATATTGATCTGTGTCACCCACTTTAAATTTTCTGTGCATATTATTAGGTCTTATAAGACCTTTGAAATTGACAAAGATTAGGTTCTTCTAAAACCTGGAAATTGGCAAGGATTAGGTTCTTCTAAAAACCTTTGAAATTGGCAAGGATTATGTTCTTCTAAAACCTTTGAAATTGGCAAGGATTAGGTTCTTCTAAAACCTTTGAAATTGGCAAGGATTAGGTTCTCCTAAAACCTTTGAAATTGGCAAGGATTAGGTTCTTCTAAAACCTTTGAAATTGGCAAGGATTAGGTTATTCTAAAACCTTTGAAATTGGCAAGGATTAGGTTCTTCTAAAACCTAATGCAACCCTGAAATTACTGATAGTTCTAACATCGGAGACAAGATAAGTTGGCGCAGTCAATTGATAACAATCTTATTGTATTTTCTTGGAACCTTTGATTTGGTCATCACACTAAATTGCATATTTGATAACAATCTTTTTGATTTGCCTTTATTTTTTTGCTTTTGCTATGAGTTGTAGCAAAGGAAATAGGAATAGAGTAATGCTTTTAGAGTTGGTGCATCAAGTATTGTCCCATGTTTGACATTACTATATAATAGAAAAGAGCAACCCTTTTCAAAGAGTAAGTATTTAAAAGAAAGTATATATACTGAGCAGTGTATATAACAGTTTATAAGCAAAAATACTGGATTAATAAAAATAATTTTTTTTAGAAGCAGCCTTGCCTGGCTTTTAGGGATTTATGCAAAGACTGGCCTGCTGGGTGTCATTAAACTGTAGTGTAAGGTTACTTACTTAACCCAATTCGTTCATAAATGAGGATCTCCTACCTGTTTTTAATGCACTACTAAATCCTTCAAGACGTTTTCTGAAAGTATCATCTTTTGACTCGTGTTAAATAATTGATAGTGATAGTTCTTGCCCTATCTCATAAACCTCAAAATAGTTAAACTTTATCAAGGTTCATCAGTTGAAGGGTTTGCGAAGTAAACACACATACTTTTTTTCTAATTGATGTCAAAATTGTTTGATATTCTGAAGTTTTCTCTCAAAGACCTGAAATGTATTTATGTGTGAAGGAAAAAACAGGTTTGATAATAATTAAATGTACTGATAGTATATGATGGCAAGCTCTTCTTTAGATGAAACACTTTATTGTCCCTCTTCTTTATTGGAAAGTTGTTGACATGAAATCACCAATGTTGTTTGACAAGTTCCCCATGATGTACATGCCATATTTACAAATAAACATTATATTACACATGTTTATATACCATGACTCAGTGTGGAATTCTTTAATATTTGTCATACAGTGGCAATCAAAAATAATCCTCCACTTTGATTTCAAAACTCAAAACAAAAAGTCTGATACTGTAAGTTTTTTATATCACTTGAAATGGAAGGTTATTGAATTCCTTTTAGAATGGCACTTTATTTGTAGCTATGTATCAATTTTAAAGATAGTAATTTGTAGTCAAATTAGTGGAACAAAGAGGTCCTTTGCAAAAACACAAACATCAAATAGACATAAATGCACTGTATCAGCCTTATTTAGTAAAACATGAAGAATGAAAGGAAAGCTGAGGTTTCACATGGATTTTCTATGTGTTTAATGATTTATTTATGATACAATTCAGAAACAAAATGTGTTTGAACTTGAAATCCAGCCTTATTTATTTGACACTGACATCGGTCGCTTGATTTTAGCCAAAGATCTATAAGCCAAGCAGGACCCAAGCCTGAGAAACAATATTGGGTTCTTACATGTAAATCTTTTTAATAAGTTGCTTTCAATAAAAGAGCAGTTTTTAGAATAAAGCTGCTATTCTATATAAGGATAGAGACGATCAAGAAAGTATACATATGAATCATCTTGATATTTAGTAAAACCTGTATCATACACAATACAGGGTCAACAATTGTTCTGATCAAAATTCTTTCTTTGTTAAGCTCTTACACCTAAAATTAATACAGTAGTAAGAATGAAAGCCCTTTGAAATAACAGTAATATGAAACCAATGAAATGATATCGTTGTTGTATGTGTAATTAAGCACCATTACCATCAATAGTGTAGCTCTCCAAATCCTAACTAGAAAAATGAGTTCTCGTAGAGAGTACAAACACGAACAAAAGTAACAAAGAACATAATATGTTATATTTTAGCAAACAACTCAAGGGCCACAACTCTGTAAACATATTTTTCAAAAAATTGAGAAAAATATTTATAGAAGGTCCCTAGAAGAGCCTGTGTGCAATATTTCAGCGTCTTACTCCCAACGAGTGGAGAGAGTCCACTGTGTAAAGAACATACCTGAAAATCTTAAAAGGGGCATAACTCTGTCAAAAATGTTTTTTTCCAAAAAAAATAGATTACAGCTTTTAGGGAACCATGAATTAAGCCTCTGTGCAAGATTTCAGATTTCTATATTTGACGATGGAACCACAGCGCATTCGCAAAAAATTGACTAAGACATATTGCAAAGTACTTAAAGGGGCAATAACTCTGTTTTTAAATTGATTATTCAGAAAACTGTGAAAGCTGATTTTAGATAGTCACTATCTCTCTTTGCAAGATTTCAGATTCTTAACTCTGAAGATGTGACCATAGCGTGTTTTTGCCAAATTAACAAAGAACATATAGCAAAAAAACTCAATACATAACTCTGTCAATTTTTACAAATATTTCTGAAATTATAAACCTGGTCTCAATCATCCTTCCAAAAATGAAAGTGATCCGAACAAAAATGACTCAAGTTATCACGTAAACAGACACAGACAGACAGACAGACAAGAAGAGAATATACCAATACTCACTACACAATATAATTGTTTGAAGAATGAAAACGGTGGTTAAACAAAAAATATTGGTTAAAAAGCATTAACTGCTCGGTGTCAGATCATTATTATGCATACATTCACGTGTTTGGGGTGCAGGTAATTCATAAACTTAATGAAAATTTAATTCCAAAGATAATTAATTTGAAGGTCAATGGCAAAATGAGATTTTATTCCAAATTATAAAAATAACAGGCCGGTGGGATTAACTTGGGGACCCCCGCTTTTTTTAAAGTATATTAATACTTCTATCACACGACGCCACATGGACCTTTGGTAGATATGAGATGTATATCCTTGTAAGACCCGTCCACAATGCGAGTGTCATTCGAAAGTCGAAAAGGTATTGTGCAAACAGAAAGGGAGGTAAACAGATTTTCGAGATATGTTATATTTCCGTTTTTACAATATCGCGACCAAAACATGCACTTTTCAATCGCCCTGTTATCATTAATCCTTGTCTCGACGTAACTGTGATTGTTTGCCCATAACCTTTAATATTTCGCGTTTTGACTGTTTATTTCAATCCTGTTATTTTCCATCACTTTTGAAAAGTAACCGACAAGATTTATTGACCCTTTATGTATTCACGACACAACTTGACAAACATTTCATTCCATGTGACGACAGAGGGATTGAGCTAGTGAACCGTTTTAGAATAACATCGGCAAATTAAGACCAACCTCTACCCCTCGAACGTGTAGTCTTATCCTTGAAGAAGAGCTATGTTTGATTAGGTATGTTAGTATGTAACACAGGTATTGTCACAATATCTATATAGAAATAAAAACACAATTATATCATCTGATCACCCCACCCCTCTGTGCTTATGCAGATTTAGAAACACTTTTAGATGCAAGTAGACGTAACCTAAATACTCCTCACGGATTTAGTATGAACTTAATTTAGCTTCATATCGACCAAATAACATTTTTATCTTTTGTCTTTATTTAGACTGTTTCAGTAAACTAAGTCATTTTTGTTTATCACCCAGCATATTTGGGTCAGCGTGAGCTACCATTAAAAATTGCACCACAGTGCCGCAAACGAAAACAAACACTCCTACAGACCCGCTAGTTTAGCAAACGAGCTCCATTGAGAATTCTCTTGGTTCATTCATAAAGGGATCTGTCCGTTATTAGGGGTAACCTTTTGTCACACCTGTAGGAGTGAGAACTATCTGATTTTAGTACTTGGGAGTTAAAACTTCACTCACTCCTTGACCTCCCGCGCACATTTCATCCAACACTTACAAAAACATTAAAACCTATTTTTTTCTCCCTCAAACTGTGACGTTGGTGCTGGAGAGACAGAACAGAGAGGTATTTCTTTTTCATGTGGTAAAATGAAAATGTAGATGGGTTTATTGGCCAAGAGACAAGATAAGCGGGTGAGCGCCGAGCTAGATGTGAGTCTGCGATTGGCTTCCGATGCCAGAACGTGCACACGGAGCGATGGCTTTTGCCTGTACGATTTCTCCTCTCCTCCCTACCTACCTGTGCCATCCTTGGAATTTCAGCCAAAAATAGATTCTGGCTTTGACCCATCTTGAAGAATGTTAGATTCCAAGGTGTGACTTCCTGCCAAACGGAGTTTTACATACAAAGGAGTTTAAAATGATTTCAGCTATGGTCTAAGGCAAAGGCCTCCCATCAACCTGGATTGATATGAGCGGATGAAGCGTCCTCTAAAGAAAGGTGAGACTGTCCGATATTGTTCCTTGACAGGTGATAAGCATTGTGTTAAGTTTTGATCCGAGCCCTTACCTTGCCTGCTAGCAGAACCTCCGTTCGCAGGCGCTACTCGCTGAGGCGAATGCGAGGGCAGCTCGATTTCAATATGGCGGATTAAGGATTTCTACCGAGTAGGTAAGTTTTAAGGACACATTCAAAGTTATCCTGAGGCTTTGAATTACATTTATACGAATTAAAAGTGTTTACATTTGCTGACATTTTTGTGTGTGATTTAATTTAAACATATGTTGTGAACGCTGTACAAAGATGTTTACACCTCAATCGTGTTACCAAGTTTCCTAAACTTTTCACCGCTTGGCGAACGTAGCAGTCGACGGACGAAAGGGACTCGAGCTTTGAATCAAAATAAAATGTTAACGCATTTTCAGAGACTATTTACAATGAATATGGAATAATTTCGTGAATAACCAGAATGCTAATAATCCACAAAACTTTTACAGCTGAATGAGATTAGTTTGTGCCAAAGATAATTAATTCTCAAGTTATTGTGGACTAAATTGGCTGTTTGTGTTTACATTTTTGGCCCACTTTCACTTTCAATGACCGTTGTTCCGTGACAGTTACTCTTTATTTTTACCTGTGCCTACCGTGCTCAATGTCTGTGTGCTGTCTTGTTGTGGTGTGTTTTCACAGCACATGGACACACTGGTGCTGTTAAGCTGTTATGCATGAATTCAAATTATTGTATTAAGTTGTTCATGGCCTCATGTAATCTCCTAGCTATGTAAATGTAAGTACTTTTTATTGTTTCTTATGTTGCCATTTTGGCTTTTTACGAGATAATCCTAGTCACAGTTTTATTTTCATGACTAACCACTTTTGACAATACAAATTACTATTACAGAAAACTGCAACATTCATTAAATTCATTATTTTTGTAACTGGTTTTTCATTAGGCTAGGGGTGTAGCAACATGGGTCAGCAAAGGGCATGCCCTGTGACTTTCATCAAATGTGATGAAAAAAAAGAAAATTGTAAATTAGAGGAAGATAAAATTATGTGAATAACATTTTTTGTGTTCAATTACTTTCATAGGAGGGGTGTGTGTGTGTGTGTGGGGGGGGTGGACCCTTCTACTTTCTGAAATTTTTTTTTATCTCCAGATACCTCTAGAACTAGAACGCATTATTTTATATCAATAAACTATTTCAACAATTTCCATGAGAAAGTCCACTTTTTACCTAAATTAAATCATCATTGAAAAAAAAGGAAATCTTCCACATGGTCAATTCCATTCCATGCGTTACAGATTGACATTTAAATCAAATTCTTTGACATGAATGGTTTGTTTCTTTAAAAAGAAAATACTTTTATTATTTTTCAAGTACAGGTTTTACAATCGTAAGACATCAAATAAAGATATTAGAAATGTTGAAGTTAATGACCCGTCATTATTGATGATGCAGAAGATCCCTAGTCAGTGTTGCGGAACGACTGAGATGCAACCTCAAAGCTAAGGTGTTGATATGTTCATAGAAAACTCTCTGAAGTTTTAACATGTGGTTAAACTACCAGTTAAAAATAGTGTCTATTTATGCACTTCATAGTTATAGGTAAATTCTAAATATTTATTTTCTATCAGTTCACACCAAAAGCCAAAAACTGGCTGTACGGAATGGCATTAAAAACGTTGCAGATTGACGCTGTGAAAGGGAATCTATAAGAATATACACTGAATTGTATGCTTGCTTGCTTGCATAACAATTTCCTCCTAAGTCCCTGGATGGATTTGGCTGAGCTTTTAACACAAGATTACTTGCATATCAAAGAGTTACTTTGAATGCTTTTGGTGCAGTAATTTGATACATTCTCAGACATTCTACATTGTTTAAGTATTGTTGAATATTTTACTATATATTTCTAGAAACCTTTGATCGCCATACTACTGAGTGATGAGTGTCCTGATTACTTCTGTTCTGGAAGCACACTCCCAGAATTTCCCAGAGGTACACACAATATATGCGAATGAAAATACTCTGTTCAGCATGGAAGTTGTTATATGAATCTTCACTTTGCGTTTTGATTATTCTTTTGGCAGAATGCAGGATCGTATCCAGTCTTTTCAAACGATGAAGCGCCTGAGTTTTGGACAGGGGTCCCTTTTAACAGAGTTGTAACTACTCGAGTACGGAGTAGTACTCTCGAGTAGTGAACCCCCTACTCTACTCCCGAGTAGTGACCTGCTCCGCTACTCA
>JAUUEB010083066.1:0-15465 GCA_032362205.1 Clione limacina | reverse complement strand
ATGAAAAAGAACAATGAATAATATGCAAGTCTATTCGACAAAAGCTGACCTTTCATTGATAACCCTACATGTCGCTTTACTTAGATATTTACATAACGGATGTTGGCGCGATTTGGTTTCGTTTCGATCGTCGCGTCCAAGGGTAATTATATATATTTCTCTGCGCAAACATTATCAGCTGGCTACTCCAGTAGGTAAGGGATCGGATTGAAATGCCCGAGGACTTGGATTTGAATCTCAATTGCGGCAATGTTTTCTTAAATTGTCTAAAAAATAAGGAGTCTGTACTTGATTTCCCAAACCTTGGAAAATGATTAAAGGTAGTTTCCTAAAAGCCAGAAAATGATTGTTAATTTCCGCTATCCTTTCGTCGCTAGTGACGATTCAAGTCATAATACACGCGCAAAGCATAATGGTTCCCGTGCGTTATGGGAATATAACTGCACGATTGAATAAATTGAATTGTTTAGAGAAATACAATCTAGGTGTGTAATAAAAAGGAAATAAGTTACTTCAGTTTTTAAGTCGCTATTAGCGTGCGGACGACCGACCGACCGACTGTATGGTTGTCTCTCTTGTAATTGACACGTCATTGAACGTGGGAACCTAATATTCTAGTGACCATATATTTCCTTTTTTAAAGAAACTGTTTTGACAAAGTTTCGAAACTGTTTTGATATGTTTACTTTATGTTATTTGCTATTTTAGCGAATTTGCTGTGGTGTCAACTAATGCAATTGTTGGACTTTAAAATATTGCATACATGCTCTTTAAGCGGTCGTCTTGAAGGCATTTTAATCGTTTCTTAAGGTCATTTTGCGTGTATGTCTATCACGCCGTCGTTACATTGTTTTTTGTGGTACCCTTAAATCTTGCACGTAGGATCTCCTACTCTGACTTTCTAAAACGCTTTTTTCAAAATTGTATCGACATAGTTATAACCCTTTTTGGCTCTGTTTGCTATGATATTGTCTTTGTCAATTTAGTGGAAACACTGACTCACTCAACTAAAAATGTATTTTCTGATTTGTTTTATTTGGGTCTATTTTTAATTTTCATATTGACTTAAAGCTTGGAATTTTTTAATATCTCTCTTTATACAGAGATCTCTAAAATTGAATTGTACACAGACAAATGCCACCTTTTTAGTTTTTTTCCTGTTATCGTTCGCTGTATGTCCTAACGGTTTTTACTCGCATTGAATATGTCCTTGTTTGATCTTGTTTCTATGTTGTAGACATGCTATGTCTAAATGGTATACCGAGAGACACTTTATTTGTAATTTCTGAATACTTTCTTAACGTTTGATATTTTGACGAACCAAATAAAATGAACATCATATTATTAGACTTATTATTCTTGCTTTGTTATACCTTTCTAATCGTATCGTTTTTGTTGAAACTGAGTAAATAGAATCATCAAAGCAACAGTTTTAATAGAAATCTACAAATATAACTTTTGATCTTAAAATAGGATACATTCGCTCATTTACGATGTTGTTTTTTAATCTTTTTACAAAACAGTTAGTTAATTGTTTTGTAAATTCATGAAGGAAGGCCCTTCTTTGAACTATTTTTATTGTTTATTGCAATCACTGATTTGTGTCTATGCAAACGCCTAGAGTCTCATAAAGACCAAAGCTGCTAGTAATTGATCTATGATAAAGGTGTTTGATGTGATGTCATTATACATTAGGTTCGTTATATAACGTCTTTCTCTAGTTACGAAAATAGTATAGGTTAGTAAATATTAATAGGTTTTTTAAGGTGAGAAGCTTTTTTCTTTGTATCAAGGAGATACTGTGAAATGGGGGTATAATTGTTTTGCTAATTAAATCTCCATATAACAAAGTTATATCAATTCCAGTGGTACACTGTATTTATGCTATTTATTTAGCAGTATATTGGCAAACAGTGAGGTAAATGCAATGTCGTCGTACGTACATGTTACTTAGCAGTATATTATTGGAAGGTAAAATAGCTGATTGTTAAATATTAATATCTTGCATAAGCCAACATTCTTTTTTTATACTGAAGTATTCCTTGGACTCAAGGTAATATAGCTAATTGTTGAACATATATACCTTTCAAGCGCACCCTACTTGTTATTTTTCTAATTGAAAAATATATATTTTACTTAGCAGTCTATACTAACAAGATAAGATAACTGATTTTGACCATTATGTTATTTGTACCTCTGTCAATATTAAGAACAGGCATACTGCCATGATTTATGCATCTTGTAAGGTAATGTAAATCTCGTGTTGTATTATTTAAGTTATAAATCAAAGATTAGAGTAGTTTTCGACCCTCTATGTTCTGGATTAACTCAGCACATGGCACTAGAGTAGAACTGACTAATGCACACTATCACTACTCACTAATATAATAAGACTGTTACACTACATTTACAATAACGTCCTTACCTTGCATAAATACTTTATATTAAATCGCTATTGTTAAACATTTTTAAAGAAATAAGATAAAAGAGATTCAATGTAATAGGCACTAGTGTCCTCGTTTAGCAAAGGTTGATGGACATCTTAGCAATCTCCCCTCGATAGAGGAACTCACACTCCTTCATTTACTGTCCTGTTCGGGGACATTTTTGGTAATCGTAAGGTGAAAAATGCTCTTCGTTTAATGGTGAAATGGGTTTGTTACGAATGTAACCCATTTGATCCTTTAACATCACTCATTGTTTGTTAATCCCTTTCAAATTGTAATGTTTCCTTCTGTAACATGTTCACTTTATAAATCTTCGGTTTGTGCGTGAGGAAATTCATCAGCTGACGCGACCTCTCAATTGTGCGTACCGTCGAGCGGGCCAAGTTTATTGTTTTCGATTTTACGTTAACTTTAATAAGACATTAGATTTAAAGGGTTTCACGCTTTCATCTCTTCTTCTTATGTTGGCTAATACTGGCAAAAGCCATCTAGCTAAAGTTAATGAGCACCCTTTCGGAACTTTTGTGTCAATAAAATACGGCTTAATAGGAGGTGACATTGGGGAATCCGCCTTCTGACCCCAGAGTAGTTGAAATATTAAGTTAAGCTTCCGTTTAATTTGATCTTACAACTCAAGGCAGGAGGAATATGCAACTAATGCTAACAATTTGATTGATGGAATTGTGTATCTATACCTTTGTCCACAGTATTGTCTTCTTTACAAGAAGAATCCTGTTACACACGACGTCACCATACTGTTCACTTCCCTCTGCGTTATCTCTTTTCCTTTTCTATACATAATAAAAATGGATGTGTGAAGCGCTGATATTGGTCATATCATTTGTCCTCATCTCTCATTGACTCAATAAGTATCTGTACCTACCTCATTTCTATGATGTGGGTTACATTGCCAGAATCCTTAAAAGCATGACAACTTTGTTTTCTTTAAACACTTGTTGATACTAATAAAGAAGGGTCACTATATAGATAGGAATGGACGGGAATTTAAGACAAAATATATTTATTAAGACTAAAAATCATCATAGTTCACTTTGGTAAACCCGATTTTAGATTTAACTTCATCCTCATAAGTATGTGGTTCTATTATGAATTGTCCAATTGATAAAAAAAGTCCCTGAACATGAAGCTAGTCTCGTTTGTTGTTTAGCCTTTTATGAATGTAAATTGGCAATATAATGTCGTAGGAAAGGAATCTTAACGCTTTAGAAATTCGTAACTACAGAACTTTAATTATTCCCATAACGTCATTCCCCTTCGGTCAGAATCAAAAGAGTTATGTGATATAGATAACGCATATTCCATCGTTTACGGAAAATCAATAGCTAAAACTTAATCTGTTTGAAAAATATAGATAGATAGATAGATAGATACTTTATTCAGTCAATGTTGTTTTACATCGAAAATGGTTTTGTTACAATGTAAAGTACGTGCAAACACATATATCGGCACACCAGGGACTCGAACCCGCGCACCCACCTGCGCCAAACATAATTTGAGCTAAATACGCTGACCTCGTTACCACAGTGCCCTGTAAAGTATAGCGTCTATCAATGACTGATAGGTTGCTCGTGCTATACCCAGGGGTACATGTGGTAGATCGATATACTAACTTCTGTTGACACCTCATCATCATAATTATCACAATCGTATGCACAGTGTAAGAACATCTAGTACTAGACTCAGTATTTCCCATCGTGCTCTCTCTCTTGTGTGCCACAGCCATGACGTGTCGAATTGATATAGATATTTTTTTTTCTTGAACGTCACATTGCCTTTAGAAGGTTATAACCAACCTTTCGATCAATATGTTTGAAAAATATCTCTATCTATATTCAAACTTAATCGCTTTCTGTCAGAAATATTTTGGAATACAAATAATGTTTCAAATATAAACCAATGCTTTTACAAAAAACTACATTATCAATACAATAATTGGCAACATTTATAACTAGCAACTTCGTTGCTTCGGTGTTACCCCAATAATTATAATAATTACAATAATCATTATCATAATCCATAACAATATACACTGAATTGTATTGCTTGCTTGAATTCCTGTGACACGATAAGCTCGAAAGTCTCTCGATGGATTTTGCTGTAATTTAAACATAGGATAGCAAACATGCCATAAATGGGGGAGGGCAAAAATAAATTATGAAAATGCCCATATTTTGATTTAATGAAGCATTTACGATTGTTTCCTATATATTCTCATCCAATTGAAGACCTTTACCTCTTAATAAATCCAGATTTCTATCGCCTTAAACATCGCTCACTCGAAGAGACGAAGAAGAAGATGAAGATGAAGAAGAAATAAAGTATCCAAGGATTAATTCTCCTCATCAAAACCCAGGCGTCCTTAGTTATGGCACTTCGCGCCAATATCTCATCCCGTTTCAAAACATATGAATTACAAATCCAAATTTCAGCCACCCTTTAGAATACTAAAAAATCCTGGAACACGTGTTCATTAAAAGTTATAAAAACTGCTTTTCTTGACGTCCGCTTAATCAGTAACTTTTGGATTTGCAATATTTAACTTTGGATTATAGATAAAAAAGGAAAAAATTCAAAAAATCTCAAATAGTTGGATTTTCTTTAGTGTGTTTGTAATCATATGTCTAAACTACAGCTAAATCCACTCAAGGACTTATGAGGAAATCATCACGCAAGCAAGCAAACAAGCAAGCAAACATACACACAATTAAGTGTATGTTGTTAAAGATGTAATGCTTGGAAGCATGAATTGATGTGATCAAAACAAGTACTCTTGTCAATAATATATATGTTGAAATCCAAACACAAAAATAATGTTGATTATTAATGAGAAAATATATTGACTATAACATGTTGTCTTTTATTTTTTCTTGATATTTGAAAGAAGCTTTGAGTGATTTCTTTTTCAATCATGTAGGTATATCTTATAATTTCAAGCAATGTTTTCAATGTTTTCAACGGCCTTCTGATTGTTAACGGTTCCTCGGCATACTTTTTCTTCAAATAATTCGCAATTATAATACCTTATTGTATATATTGTTATATATTAATGAGTTATAATTAGGCATTTTTGAAACAGCTTATGAACAATGGCCTTAACAACAATATTTGAGCATATAATATACCTACAAATGTAACACGATATAAGTAAAATAGTTCTACCCATTGCATATATACGACATGTAAATGAAAAATACACACCAAAAACTATTTGCCTGGATCCATTAACCACATGGTTGGTGGATAATTACAGTAAACTTTACCGAGGTCCTGGGAACAGTTCTGAACCTATTATGCCTTTCACTATATTCACTGTCAACAAATAGACACGTCCGTTATTAACGAGTATGTTCAAGAGGATATATAAACATTAATCAATAACCTATTTGTTATTGTATTCACTTTTCGTGCTGGTTGTGACTATTTCTATTGAAGACCAATGTTGCCTAAGGAAATTGGACATCAGTCAATACACGGAACCACTTAGTAGTGCAAACAAGAAAATTGATTTTTGTATACAAGTGTTTTTCCAACCACAGAGGTCTATGTTAAGAGTGTTAGTCCTCTCTTGGTTTATAATTTGCTATATATAATAGATCTATCAAATACGCTAAACTCCAATTTCATGAGATACAAATTTGAAGTTCCCTGAATTTCTCAAGATACAAATATCATTGTCCAAATAGAGAATGTATTTCCAGTTTTAAGTTTATACAAGGTATTATTTAGTCTTTGTAGTATCGATTAAAATTATATTCAGTAGTGTTCTAGGTAACCATATGAAATAATGAGTTATTACATACAATTCAGCCACGTTTTTATTTGATATGAAAAACGCTTTTTAAAGTTAATATTCTATTTGTAATATTAAATAAGTGTTTACTCATATACAATTATCTACGATTCAAAAACGTGCTTAATGCCTAGCTTCCAGCCAATCTACTTTGCGTGTCCTATGTTGCAACAATATTATGAATAGTTTTGATGCTTGTTAACTATACACGTTTTTGGGAGGAAACTAATTGTTTCCGCTGGAATCGGTATATGGTTATTCTACAATAAATAAGAATTTCTAATCAAAATTGAGAATTTTACTTGTTATGATAAAGAAATACTCTCTGTAGTTTATGTTGGATCTCTGATGTGGATTGAAAGAATTTTTAGTTTTAATAAGCACCTTTGAAGTTGAAAACCAACACAGTATACATTCGCAAGCCTACTGCAATTGTTACTTGTCTTCTTTTATTTGTATCTATATTTACGACCCATATTGCAGAAAAACAGATGCATTTTACATAGACGTAAAGCAAATCAAAGGCACTTCTTATATGAAGATGTGCGTGTATCATAACTCGAGGACAGGAAGTTGAAGCTTTGGATTGACAAATGTGTTGTCATTCAAGCACAAATTAAAAGTCATGGTTAGTATATAAATAATAGGAGGACAAAACAGATGTAAAAGATAATACAATATGAACAATTTATCGAGATTCATCCATAACTTCTTAATTAGCCAAGGATGAGTGAGCTATTGTTACATAGTAACGCTGCTGGGTGTGAACGATTTCGGGGCGTAAAGGGTAGGGCCGGGTAGGGAGTATAAAAAGGACAGTTTTTAACAATTAATGATAAGATAACAATCTTAACTGTATTTTACTTTCTTTTAAGTCGTATCTAAACGTATTTGAAAAAGTACTTGTGAATTTAATAAATCAGATTGATTCACAATGTTAATTATAAATATAGATTGTAAACTATTTACTTTGTTTTTAGTTATGTTTTTTTTGTCATCCCGTGCTTTCAACTCAAAAGCTTCGCTCTTTCGTTTGATAATGGAAAAACTCACCACTATCCTCAATCAAGTATATTTTACACACAATCTAATGCTTAAGGTTTTATGCAGCCTAAGTGAGTAGGTGAGTGAATGAGTAAACGAGTGAGTAAGTTAATGAATGCATGATTGAATTAATAAGTACAAACATGAGTGATTAAATGATTGCATGAAGGAAAAAGTTGATTAGAGAAAGAATGAGAAGACGAAAGAGATAGTTAGTGAGTGTATCAATGAATGAGATAATTAGTGAATTAATCAACAAGTGATTGATTGAATGAATGAATACTTAAATGAATCAATATGACAGATAAGGTGAATAATTTGTAAACGAAAGGATTTAGGATACTTAATGATGAAACAGCAATGCCAGTTTAATCAAGGAAAGTGGACATTCATTTTGAAGATGAGGTCGTAATCAAATTCTAAAATATCCTTCTATCTCTTTATCAATATACTACCGACTCTCTAACAATTATAACTTTACAAAGACTTAGACGTAGATATAGCAAAATATCTGTTTTTGCATGGTATATAAGAAAATGCAATGAAGCAGACTGGTTTCGCTAGTTCTGTATGAAGCCATAGGTTATTTAGAAGTTAATATTATCTGGAACAGTTCATACGTTAAAGTGAATATAATGAAGATTGAAAACGTTATTTGAGGTCAGATACTTTGTGAGGACATACATAAATAACGTAAAAGGGACAAGCTCTGTTAAAATGATATTTGTTACAGAAATTGAGATTTTAGGCAACTACTGAAACAGGCCTCGGTGCAAGATTTCAGTAAAATGTGACCACAACGTATTCGCAAAAATTAACAAACACATAGAGCAAAAAACTCAAATTGGCATAACTCTGTCAAAAAACATTACAAAAATTTGAGAAAGCGTTTGTAGAAGTTTGCTAGAAGAGCCTATGTATAATATTTTAAAATCTCTTTGAACATTTGACCACAGTGTTGTTGCAAAATTAATAAAGAACATATAGCAAAACAGTTAATTGTTAACAAATATTGCTGAATTTAACAACAAAGTTTCAAAACTTGTATTATGTAATTGCTACAAAAGGTGTAAAACCAATATGTTTCAAGTTATTGTTTAAACTGAAACACACAAAGACATACACACAGACGGAGTTGAAAATATACCAATCCTAACAATATAATGTGGTCGTATGAAATATGACTATCGTCGAGTTTCAAAAAGTCTCAGTCTCACTTTCAAGTTTCAATATACGTTATTGTCACTCTGCATATATGTGTTTTATGGCGTTGAATACGATCGATTATTAAACACTATACTATACTGTGGGCCAAAAGTAACACGAAACAGTATACACAGTGACAGAAAGGTCTTGAATTTTTCCATTAGGTGTTTCTTACATTTGACATATTTCCTAAAAAACAAGAGAAATTATGCCAGATAGAAATGCTGAGTCAGCAGCTTTTGTAAAGGCGTTTAAATGGACACAAAAACTGCGATGGTAGCAATATATTGCATTGCCAAATGTTGTTATTCTATTTATGTGGATTGCTCATCATCATGGGTAAAATATCTGATACTGAAAACAATAAATGTATTGAATTATTTATGACAAAATTGTTTTTTCTGATTTTTTAAATTGCAAAAACTGACACCAGAAACGGATTGCCCGTATTGAAATACCTATACAAACATGTTTTGCATGTCTGCATACATTGATTTTGTCGAAATGGATGCCATCTTGAATGACATCACATACATGGTTGAAATCAAGTATATACCCCCGTTTCAACCTTAAATCAACTCCTATCACAAAATGATATTCATACATTTTCAGCCAATCTTGAGATTTGGAATATGATTTTTCTGAAAAATCCTGTTATCTTACAAAGCGCATATAAGGAAAAGCTCAATAAAATTTTCACCGATGCACAAAATAACTGAACACCAGATGTCAAGATTAACTGAATAATTATTGTTGATGTTGTGTAGGAGATAATTTAAGGTTGAATCTGGGGTATATGCTTGATTTCAAGCTTGTTATGTGAAATCATTCAAGATGGCGACTTTTTAAAAAATATATTTCGATATTTTTAGCCAAATCCATGTGGAATTTCCTCATGGGCAATCCGTTTTTAGGTCAATTTTGGGATGTCTTATCAAAATTCAACAAAATCTGATATTTTTTTTTTCAAGAATTATTTAATAAATGTACTGTTTTCGGTGTCAGATATTTTACCCATGATGCAAAGAAATCCAGATAGGCAACAAAACGACACCTGACAATGCTAGATATTGTTACCATCTCAGTTATTGTGTCCCTTTAAAGCCCTTTACAAAATCTGCTGACTCAGCATTTGTTTCTGGCATATTTTCCTAAAAACGGAGTTTCAAGTCGTTTCTATCACTTTTGAGCAACGTCTGGGTAATTTAAAAATTGGGATAGTGTTTCGCGTAACTTTTGGCCTACAGTTTATATAGCTCGTTGTAATCATGTCAGAATTTACTAAATTTGATATCTGCTAAATGAATCAACAAACGCATTATATTCATATCGTTCATATTCATAGATTCATATTCATATTGCTAACAGAAATAGTAGTTCTTTGTTTAAAGCAAGCTAAGACCGAAACGGGTTGATTAAGTGATATATCACAGTCTATTATATCACACTACTATCAACCACGAGTTTCAAGTACTCCGTGTCATCCATCGTTTATAAACAAGTGCATTCATGTGTTTCTGACATAAGTAGTTCATATATTACTCAAATTGGGATTCTCAAGTACACTATGTGTTAAGCAGTTTATCAAACAAATCATGCTGTTATAAATAATCAGTGCAGTTATAAGGCAACTGTCAACTGTAAGACCGTTTTGCTGTTAACGCTAAGAACAACATGGTCACGAGCTTGCCTTGTATTGAAGTTGCCACTTGTGCGTATTGAATGAGATCATGCATTAGTTTTCTCATACATTGTATATAGTAAAGTGTACAAAATACACGAATGTTTGATGTTACTGATGAGTTAATACAAACAAATCAAATATTGGATCAAATTACTTTTTTAATTATTACTATTCTACATATTAAAGAAAGGAAAAAAAATCAATTGTAGCTCTTCGTATCTTTTAGAAAAGTGTGCACGGTATTAAAGAACAATGTATGACACTTTGGTTTATTCTAGAGTGGGAATTTGAATTAACTCCGTGGAGCGTCGAAATACCATTCGTTCAAAAGCACATTTTGCACAGAAGGACAATTGCCGCACCTTATGCCACATACTCATTGATTTTCATGGATATTATTTACACATAATATGCAATAATAACTATGAAATATTTTAGAATTAGATAGTCACGAGATTTATTAATGTAGCACCTGATTGCCATAGACAATGTCGATGAAAGACAGCTGAAGGTCGATGTTATCATGGAAATAATTGTTGTTACATATCAGTGTCGCAAGTAAAGTCATTGCTTATTTAGGCTCACATTGATCTTAACATATATACAGGATTAAGTTTTAGATTCCAGATTGATCAAGGATTTTAGAGTACAGATAAAGAGGAGTGATGGGCTAGGAACCTTAATGAAAAAACAGCAAACAAATGTCTACGGATGACATGGGGGGGGGGGAGATTGCAAACCCTGTTTTAAAAGCTGTTTACATAGATGACAAATGCAACTTATAGCTTGACTGTCAAAGGTTTCATCATTTACATAGGGGTATATCAGAAGGTTTTCCACGCGGTTATCCCGACTTCGATTCACGATTTAACTGCATTTCATCGGTTATGATTTGTTTTGTTGAGCTTTAATCCCAAATTATCCGTTATTCTTTTGTCACAACTTTTTCGTAACATTTTTTATTCGAAAACATTTTTGAAATTGTTTCTTGCATGTTTGTTTTAACATCTTTTTTGCCAATTTGTTCGCAACTTATTTTCCGTGCACTTTGTTCACGCCAATTGTTTTTGGATTAAACATTTAAAATGATAATTTTTGGCAGAAGATTTACGTTTTTTCTTTGCAGTTTTTAATATAATTCCGAGCACCAAATACGGATTTAAGGAGTACAAATAAAGAACAAGAACATCTCAAGCACGCAAATTGTGAACCAGACAGAGAATTGAGAAAGGACTGTGATCATCTTCTGTAATAAAAAACTGGTGTTTGAGAATTCAAAGGTGGGAGGTGAAATTACGTGGCTTAACTGACCGCCTCCGGTTTAACCTTTAAAGTATTGAATAGGTAACTGTACCTATATATTTACAATAAGAGATAACATATGAAGTCTATATAAAGTGTGGTGAAGTGTTTTTTTGTCAAATTTCATAAGCACTACGTAAGGATATGCTTAACGTTAAATCAAATATTATCTACATTATCATCTCTTTACATCTTGCTACAGTAAAAGAATACTGGATTTGTAGCCTGTTTTTGCATTGAGCTTCAAGGCAATCTAAAAACGTTGCCATAGAGAACATCTCACAAAATTCAATGACAATCGTGCTCAAAAGAATATCATTTCATTTTGCCATTCACGTCCTTTTCTGAATTAGACAAAAAATATGCTCTCAACCAGGACATTGCCAGACGTGGTGCTTTATTCTATCTTCATTCGATCAGCCACCCAGCCAATATCATTACTTTATGGCTTTGAACTTGCCAACGGTATTAACCTTTTTGACCCCGTGCTAGCAGCTGGTTATTTTTCGTTAGTGTATCACTATATATTTATACATGACCTTCCCCAATACTGAAAGTCTGACAGAGCTTTGGCTTCATTTGAGTCACACCTGTATTAAAGAAATGTGCTGTTCTTGTAATTGCCATAATAGATCGAAAGCCAGAGACATATCTTTTTGCCCTTTTTTTAACTTTAAATGTGACCTTTTTTCTGAGACACTATTTCTGGCGGTCCACAAATGGAGACTTTCGATGTGATTGTACTATAATGAGGTTACATAGTACACAGTATTACTAAGCACATTTTAGACTTAGCTAAGCATTCAAAAATGTAATGCAGCTAGACAACAAATTTGATATCAAAACAAATGTTATACGATGAGCTATAAGAAAATGTAAAAATGTACATGTAAACAAATGCATATTTACAAATAGTAGTGACATATTTCTCAAAATGTACAAAACGTTTTCAATTTAATTTCATATAAATGAATCGTAAATGTTTTAAGCAAGTCAATGATTTCAAGTATTTTATCTCTTAGATTCAACTATCATTTTTTAAACTACAATTTAAACTCCACTTTTTGTGCCATTGTACCTACATTATGTGTTTTTCTTGTCCTAGTACTGCTAACAGTTTAACCATACCGAACTTTAGCTGTTTATAAAAAAACACAAATACAAGGCTTCTTTTCAGGCATATTATTACAATGACACTACACATGTACAAATATATTAAAGATTACGTTAAAATTGCGTACGATTACATATGATTGTTTCATTTATAGGTGACCACAGGTCTAGCCTAAACTGATATCATGGCGACCAATAGTTCTGAATGTTTTAGAAAAAGACGAAGATGAAGATAATGAAGCAAGTTAAATAATCGGACATGGTTATTATACTATTTATGATATTGATTGTATATGTATATAACTGTCATTTTCCTTATGACTGCTTCTCATGACATAGTTTGTGATTTCTTTCGCAAATAAATAGTATTAGTTTATTGTATCTATGTACCCATGCACTGAATAATATTCTTCAAAAAGACATTCTGAAATTGAGCAATCATTCTTCCTGTTAAATCAATCACAGAACGTACCCAAAGCTAATATATCATTGCAAATACTTTTTGATTATAATTTTTACTTATCTCTCTGTGGCTATAGTTATTACTTATAGTTACTAAGGCTGTAACTGTAGGTACTTTGTTTTAATAGCGACAAGTAAATAAGTTTAAACTTCACTGTAGTTTTCTTTGCTCTCAGATGTAAGCAATTGTGTTATTCTAAAATAGTTTGACTTTCAAAATATCTTCAGAAACATGACATAGCTCAACACTATTATCTTTCGAAATCAATGAGCTTATCTTTTGGTCATACTACACGTCTTAACCCATTTGGTGGGTCCGTTGTTAAAACAGCCCTGGCGAAGACGCTATTAAACAGCAGACCACGGATAATTTCGTTCCCAAAACTTAAGATGCTATTGTTCAAAGTAAAAGAAGAAGAACAAAGCAAACATAGTTAAATACCTGGTTACAAAAGAGGCTGATGTTTACATATGCAAAACGCCTTTGTTACCTTGTATACAACCAGAATTTCCTTTGTCACTTTGAGCATAAAGCGTTTTGTGTTTTTATTTTGTTTCTGAGATAATAATTTGGTCATCAATGTACATGACATTTACTTTCTGACCATGTAAATAACGCCATGCAGTGTAATAACATTATTAAAACATTTCATAGTTTGAAAATATTATCCATGTTATTCTTCAGCCATCCCTTGTATGCTTCTTTTCAGTTTACTTCATTGTCTTTTTTCTCTTTTATAATCTATCATTTCCATGTTTTCTCAATTGTTATAAATGTACAGCTAGTATACTAATTTTATTGTAAAGCTTGCTCCTATATAATAATTTAATTGAGCTTATAAAATTCACTTCACTGTTCACTACGTGTTCAATGAAATCTTTTTCGGGTATTTTAACAATTTATGTGGACGAATGCAGTCACTTATTTCAAACGTTTTAATATTGTGACCCCTTTTATTAAACAATTAATCTACAAACATGATGACACCAATATCGCCACATATTGTTAATTGATTATAAACAAAAACTACGACACTGTTCACCATTTTGATCCCCCATATCACCAAATGACGTCATAGAGAGTCATTATATATAGGACTGGATTGTTTACATTCAAAACACATCTTCGTTTCTCTATGAACAATTGTTATACAATCCCTAGAAAAAGTCAACAATGTTCTATAATATTGCGTTTAAGGGTATATACATTTATCGTTCAAACGAATTCAAAATTTAATTTTTACTAGTTAACTATTAGATCACTTTTTTCGAAAGTGTATACATCGATCCGCGTTGACATGAGTAATTTTTTAATATGATTTGACATTTTTTTTCAAACAGTGTGTTTTGATACAATTAAGAAATAAATGTTACAACCGATTAGTCCCTTGTTAAATGATATACTAACTAAGTACCCAAGGCATTGAGTTCGATATTCAACCCACGAGCTTACAAACAAGACGAGATAACAGATATATCAAAAGACGTCATAATGACAGTGCAAAACATTGCTTAACAGCGCTTTTCGGAAGATAATTTAAATTTTTGAAAAGTAAAAGATGTTTAAACTACATTTCGTTTAGAGTGGCACTATCAGTCTATCAGACATTTTGGCGTGCTTATAACTCAAATGAAACACGACCAATAAAATGTTGTTCAACAATTCTTGATAACTTAGTTGGTTGTTACAAAATGTAGGGAAGGAACATGTGTTTACTACTATATGGTTAAATTTGTTTTAAGTATCACTCAACCACGACTTGTATATAGGAAGCAATGTAGCTTAACTTGGTTCAGAAGTTACATAGAAAACTCAGTATACAAAGTGAAAAAGTATCGTCTCCTTTATATCGAAATCTAGGTCAGATGTGAATAAAAGGGACTCCATCTTAAAATCTCAGATGAAACATAGGTTTATAAATTGGAAAGAAAAGTGCTTAAATTTGAAAGAAACGAGTTACAAGCCTCGGTACGAATTCTAGAAGACAAATGTTGAAGTCTTATTTACGAAAGATTAAACCATATATCATTGTGTAGAATTTGAACAGAACCTAGACACCGTAAGTAAGTTCTTCTTTCAAAATGATCACAGCGCCAGGGTCAGTAAGTACATGTTTTGCAAATTCACTGCCGATCGATGCATACAGATAAATAAAACTTTCATTCCGCTAAGGAGATGCTACCAGTACACCTCATTTTTTGTGTACGCAAATAGTAGATATATACTTGAATTGGCGTATTTTGGGTATTTTCTGATTTTAGATATCTGTTATGGTACAATGAATAGTGGGTTAGTAGATATTTTGCGTTATGTACTACAGGGATCAGACTACTTCGTTTTATTATGCAGTGGCGTATCTTGGATTTTGAATTCGGAAAAAGGGCCACATTGTTGC
>JAUUEB010082955.1:0-15468 GCA_032362205.1 Clione limacina | reverse complement strand
GTTAATCTCTTAGACAACATCAATTTTACACATAATAGAGTGCCCAACTTCATTTAAGTTTCAAAATGTCAGGGCCAACTATACAACAGAGGTCACATGACAAGCAAATAATAATACATGGCATTTATATAGCGCATTTCCACGCCTGCTCAATGCACTTTACATGAAATTATTACCCCGACAGGCCGGACGAAAGACACACTTGCACACATTCAGAATACACAATGGAACTGCCGGTAAAGCGATTCACGTTGGTAATCTTACAAAGACATTCACTGAAACATTCAGCAAAATACGCTGTGAACAAATATATGCTGACAATTATTTTCAAATGCCAAAGTAAGCCATAATCAAAACATTAAGAACTTAATGAAGTACAATCTTTACCTGAGAAGCTGGACCTGCTGTTTTAGTCGTAGCATCTCCTGTCTCTGGTGCTTTGTCCCCCTGTAGTTCTGCTTGAGCACACGTTGCTAAAATTGGACATCTGTAAAAAAAAGAAGATTTGTAACGTTTTTAAAAGACATGAAAGAGAACTATAATATAATATATAAGAAATATAATGAAGTGGAATCAGTTGACAGTAGAGAGCCAGGACAAATGTGGTTTTTGAATAAATAAAAATTTTACTGTTTCGATAAAGATATAAATTAAAGGAGTTTTAGGTCAAATTAGCATGACCATGTTGTTTTTTTACCAAAAGCTTATAAAATCAAGCAAACAAAAGATGAATGATCAGCTGACTGCCATCAACCCCTGTGACCGCCTAGCTTGGCGTGGGAGATTGAGACATGTCAATCGGGCCCTACCCTCTGTAGAGGATTAATCCCAGCCCGTAAAAATTAATATGTGTATGATAAGGATGATGATGAAAAAGCATGGAAATCTTTTTTGGGTTTTTATGACACATCAAAACACACTTAGAAGAATTACTGACTAATATGTGCACAGTATAACAATGACACAGTGGTAAATAGAAAAGATTAACAACTGCTGCTTATCATTTGATTTTGTAATAGCCAGGTCTTGAAAGATTTGTAGTTGACGACCTCATCTCCCAGCAAAAAGGCTGGGTTGAAGTTAAGGGGTGTTATCAATTTATCAAATATCTTAATAAGAAGATTCAAAATCTGTTTATTTATTTATGTGTGTATGTGGGATCAGGCGCATAGCCAGGGGGGGGGGACATGGGGGAAAGTCCCCCCATTTGAGATCCAAAATGGTCTAAATTGGCACAATGTTTTACTTATCTCAAAAATTCCACAATGTTTTAATGCCATCATTTGCACCCTCATTTCACAAAGTGCCTGTGGCTAATAATGTGAAGTGCAAAACTTGTGTTGCTTTCTATGAAAGTCTGTAAAGTGTAACGTGTACAGCAGCACAAAGTTGGTGGAATGCCATAAAAATGAAACCCAGATGTCGGCCAGTTTACTATAATGCTGTCAACAACTTTCGAACTGATGTACATTTTTTACTTTCTCCCACCACTGGTGTAGCGAATACACAATGCCTAAAACACATGGAAGTCAACATCATTATTTGACTCTTAACCAAAGCAAATTTAACAGAAGGATTAGCCTGAGAGATGGCTTCTTTTCTTAAGTATAGAACTGAAGTCTTCTCCATAGGCCAAAGTAAATTGTTGGATGTGGCCATATTGGGCCTGTATTGATGTATACTTGTCTGATGTCATATGTTAACTGTAACTCTGACAGTATAAATATCTAGAGCACCTTCTGAAGTCGGATAGCCACCACCCTCTGGGTGAAGGAACGCACCAAAATGTGAAAACATGAGAGTGTAAAGCAGTCGGCTAACGCAAAATCAGTCCTCTTGGTTTGCTCTTGACCAAGTTGATTGCATCTGAGTTAAAAGCAGGCAAACGATACAAACAAACAAACAAACAACAGAAGGATTTTGATAACATTACAAAATGATTGAAAACTTTAGAGTTACATGTTGATAAAAAATCTTTAATGCAATAAATATAAATTATTGAATAATACAGACAGCAGCCAGTGACAGGTCAAGGCAAGAGAACAAAAACAATACATGACTTTTGGTCTAGAAAGTTCTTCATCTTATTCAAAAAGTTCATCATTCTTATTTTGAAGAGAAAAAAACCCATAAAATCTCATCACATTGAACACTACCAAAGTTTAACCAATAAATAGAAGCTTTATTGAACTTTCTCTTTATTCTAATTTTACGTCTATTAAAATATATTTACTTGAACAAATTCTTAAAAATATGCATGAAACCTAAACATGTATAAAAACTAAGATTTAAATTATTTGACAATAGATATAATTTCCAGGATACAAGTAACTTTATGGTGCATATTTTTAAATTACAATAATTATTGCAAATTTATTCTTTAAAAATAAATAAATATTACAATATCACAGGCAAAGTAAATTGATGACATACAAGATATCTACGCAGGAGCTTGTATGGCCATTTGTCTCACTAGATGATTAATCTCCATCTCTTTCTGATCTAACCAGTCTTCATAGTTAACTCCAGCTTTTGTGCGACCAAGACTACGCAGGTACTGGCGTAATGCACCATCAGAGTTGACAGGTAGCATGCTGACCGTGTCTGGTCGAGTTGATGGATTTTTGACTGGTGAAGAATGACGTGTACTCCTGTCCTGCTTTTCTTGTTCACGTTGTGCCAGCCATTTCTCATAGCCCAACTTCTCGGTCTCTTCTTTTTTCCTGTAAGTTAAAATATTGTGATAGAGAAAAAAAATTGTATTCCTTTTTCTGTTTTCTAGATGAGGAGAATCAAAATGAAATGAATTTTTTATAAAATATACTCAGTATTTTTCAAATTAACAGTAAACTTTAATAGTACACTGCTTTGGTGTGTATCATAGAGAAATCATGAGAGGGGTTATGTCAATATGAGGGACACATCACAGCATAGTCCAGAGGATGACTTCCTCACAACAGGGATCCCACAAAGCTTATGACCAACACTAAAGAAGTGTGTCATTTTTAGTTTAATATAAAGCAAACTTAATTTGTATCCACTATAACACAAATTAGCAAATGAAATTTACTTGCAACAAGTTACATAATTTTGAATTCATAATTCACAAATAAACAATTCAATATAAATCTAATATAAATATACTTAAAAGAGTAAGCGCTGTTACCATCAAATGTACATGATGTCTTTGATAAGTTACACCAAGATATCTTGCAGAAGACAAGATGATATATATTTCAGAAATTATTTCAACAAAGATTAAAATTTCTCTGGAGTCTGGAGCCTTTCAAGAAAATTATCAAAATGATAGGTTGAATAACAGTAACAGTGATATAACAAGTCTCAAGATTGTCACATTTATTTCGGGGATGAGATGTTCTAATTGATACAGAACTTAAGCAGCAAAACCTCACAATTGTGTGACTTAGAAAACTATGTGGTGTAATAGCAAATCACTCATCGTTAGATACCTTATATTTCATTAATCTGAACTACTTGCACTCTATCTAACATTGGTAATACAATAATAATATTTATCTTTTAAGTCTGGCTTTGTTCACCAATAGATACTAACCAAACAGGGTCCAAAATAGTTAGGGGCGAGCAACAGGATTTTTTTAAAATAGGTAACCATGGGGTGACTTTAAGGTAAATAATGGGACAAAAATTCACATTTCAGATCGTAGTATTAAAATAGAAACAAAGATAAATAACTGTAAAAAACAAATAGTCAAACCTGCTAAATTGGAAACCCTTCGGACCAGATGAAAGTGGCCCTTTTAGACAGGTGGCTAACCTAGTAATGACTTTTAAATAGGAAAAAATAGTTTTAATGACATAAAAGACTTTAGGCAGATGGCTGTCAGTGCCAGTGCCAGCGCCAGGATATTTTGACTCCGCCCTGCCGCTTTCACATGTGTCTGTTTACTCAGGTTTATCTGTATTGTAACTTCTCATAACATTCCCTATTCTAATAGTTAACTAAGGCGTGTTCATTAACCCAATTGGCTATATGATTCTTGAATAGGGATTCGCTCTATTCCCTTGTAGTTTTGCTTTCTCCGGTCATTTGCTATTTAGAGAATAGAGTGAATGATTACCTAATTATTCACCAAATGAACAAACACACCCTGAGTTTGAGAGGCTGATAGAGTTATCTGTACTTACTTCTCTTCTTCCTCCAGTTTCTTCCTATTGTCTTCCTCACTCTGTATTTTCCTTTCTGCCGCAACTTTTCTCTCAATGGCTGTTTGTTTTGAAAGCCACTCTTCATATGTCAGGGGTCTTTTTAAACTGGAAAGTTTAACATTATTGTAATAAAATATTTATGAGCAATTTTAATACCTTTTGATATGGGCACGACTTGAAGATTTTAAATTGCCTGCTTATTTAAGTATCAGAGGCCCACAAGTTTAAATATCATTTTCATAATGCATTGTAAAGAAAACATATAACAAAAATACCTATTTCCAATTGGTTATTTTAGACTTTATTATATTTGTGGAGGTGGTCTTAGTCTTATGCTCTAGTCTACACTCTACATAATAGATATAATTGAAGAAATTAATCTATTCTTATAAAAGAAAATAGGTAAAAATTCTTTGTATAAGTTCATATGTGACATTCTGGTCAAAAAATTCTACTTGTCGCACTTTTAAGTTTCAAGATCTTACCTTGTTAAGGTCATTAGGGGTGTTTGTATCTAAATCTCTTTTTGCTCAATTACTTTTCCTCAGTCATTTTCTTCTTGAATAATAAAGATAATGACATAAATTAAAGATTTTATGTTTTAAATACATTTTTTTTAAGGCAGCAGTTTTTCTGAAAAAGGTTTTTAATGTTCACAAAAAGTTTGAAAAGCGGTTTTCTCAAAACTTAGTTTTCCTATTATCAGGCCTTAACTACTCGATTTCCATCAATATAGCTTCACTTTTGTTCCAGATGTTCATGAGAGTGTCTAACTGTTTCACTACAAAGTTTATTTTACAACTGAAGAAAAGGCAGCTGAAAGAGTCCATGAAGAAAAATAAGATTGTCAATCAAATAAGTTACCTACATATACATATGGCATATCAAATTGTTTGTAATTGATCAGAGATTATCATTAGGAGTGTTTTATATTCATAATAAATATTTGATTTTGTAAGAAAACGGACAAACTTAGAGTTTGTCCTTTACCTCACCTCTAAAAAAAGGGCAATGAAACTTCTAAATTAAGTGTCCTATAATATGACAACTTTCTAAGGCTTTATTTCTTTCAAATCAATGAAAAACAAAAGTAAAGGTAACTCGCTTTTCTTGCAAATAAATAGTAGATAAGGTGTTCAATAAACCTTCCTTAAAGAAAAATTCCTTTCAACTGTCTATATCCGACTTTTTCGTTGATAAACAATAGTTTCTCTTAAACAAACAAAAATCATGTCAGTTTGAGTTCAACAAAAAAGGGAAGCCAAAATAACACTGAAATAACTTCATGAAGGCAAAACAAATGCAAAAAGACAGGAGAAATAGCTGAAACATTTATAAATGAGACAAGAATATTTGGATTTTGAATTTACACCTATATCTCCAATGGAAATAGCCATGAAATATATTCATTTATGCCGATGTGAGTGGTCTTAATCCTTTCCATAAAACCCGGCAATAGGTGTAGAAAATCTTCAATGAAATTCTGCATTCAACGAACAAAAGAGCTGATCCTGACTGACATCTTCATTGAAACTGTATTACCTTTAGGTTTGGAATCGAACTCACGATTTTTTTTTCTAAATAAATATATTATCTGAACTGAGAAATACTATAACCCAATTGAACGGTAGCACTGTCTGATCAAGAGAATGTTCATGACTGTTGGATGGTGGGACCTTCCGATCTTAGCAAAAGGGTTAATTTGAAACATTAAGAAATATGTTTTTTTTTAATTTGAGACATTTGCAATCTTTTGATAGGGAGTGTCACATATTATAACTGACCTGCATCCAACCTTTAAAAAGTCAGTGCTCAATATGTTCGTTTGGCATTGTTAACTATATTATTAAAGTTTTTTTTTTTACAACTGTAAAAGGTTCATGATTTTGAGGATAATATTGAGAAAACATGGTGATAATTCAAGATAATAAATAGCAACTCTTTACATTTTTTCAACCAGCCTCTTGATTTCCAAGATTTGTCTATTAAAATACATAAAATTGGAATAAAAATAGAGTACTTTACAATAAAACTGTCTTGATACAACAGCAACAAACTATTGGGTATACAGCGTGGTAGGAGTACATAATGACACTCAGCAAAAATGGTTGAGACAATAGTTTATATTATGTTATAGTCACATGCTTGTGAAACATTTAAAGTAAAGTGTTACTAGTGTTAAGCTTAAGACAGGTGGCAATCGTGAGTATGCCACATTCCAGATTGACATTTTCTGAAATAAAAAATACATAATAAATAAATACATAAATATATTCCTCACTAATTGCTTCATTTCATTGTTTCCTTGCATACAAATAAGATCTTTGTTTTAATCACTGCTTCCTATTAACCTACATTTGAATTAAATTATTTATTTTCAGAAAGCCCTATATAAATGCAATTTATTAAAGAAAATGTTGAGTTTCTCTTTACAAAAATAGACCAGAAATAGTATTGTTTTTTTCCTTCATTTTAAACTTGTTTGTTTGAAGCAGTCTTAAATGATTATTAGAGCAGCAGAATTGGTAGGATGAACCATGGAGTCTTAAAGCTGCTGTCTTAATGGTTGGATAGAAATAGTAAAGTAAAAGTAAAATAAAGGTGCATAAACATCACTGATGCAAAAAGATTTGTTTTCTTATTACAAAGACAGTTTCACTGATTTAGTGGTGCATGTATTAACAAGACACTAAATCATGGACACGCAAGATTTAAGCACCCATGCAGGACTTGTACATTGACCAGTTGCTGCGGGACATTGGTTATCACAATGAGGAACTCTAATCAGTCAAAGCTTCATATAGTACAGGGACAACTGAAGACAAAAAAGAGTTACTTTGGCTGCGACAACTAGCCCGATGTTAGTTAGTAGTAAGTAAGCGAGTATGGAAAACAAAAGTAAAATCCCCCCAAGCACTTACTTTGTTTTTTGCTTCTTGTTAATGGGTGGTAAAGAATATCCAGTTTCTGTGAAATGTTTAAAGACAATTTATTAATCATATTCAATAATAAAACAAAAACAAACAAATTTCTAACAAAGACAAATGTCATGATATGAATCAATTGTTGCAATTTTTGAAATATTACATCTTTCCTTCTTTTCAATCTGAATTCATAAATTATGAAAAAATCCAAATCTTTATAAAAGACTCAATCTTTTCCATAATGAACAAATGTGAAACTCTATGTACAGAAATCGTTTCCAAAACCACAGTTCAAACTTTGATGTTTTTCCTTTATTTATACCTTGTTAGAGGCCTTATCTTACTTTATCATATAATTAAATGTTCCCCTATTATGTCATTGATGTAACCTTTAACGTGTTACTCCTACATTGTGATTGTTGCTTCTTTATCCATTATGCTAGTATAGCCATTAATGTGAGAATAGGTCATATTTAAGGGTTTTGTATATATTTGTATGTTTTTATCTATAACATTATGTATTATGTTTCAGCTCTCAATCTCTGCCAGTTTTTCATGACTCTCAATTCATGCATTTGTATATTGGTTATTATATTGGTATTTGAGTGACTGTTACCTATTGAGTTAAATTAGAATTGTAAATCACTTTAAGCCTACAATGGGTATGAGCTCTTTATAAATAAAATGTTTTCATTCCTGTTAAGAACTTCACTATCTAAGAAGACTAGACCTTAAAAAGAATCAACCCACAACATATTTTTGACCAGTCTTTTCCCTTTGACTTCTTTGTGCTGAATTTGCATCAAAACATGATGACTTGTAACTAGTGCCAAATTCTAAAATAAAGCGTATCAAATGTTGGTGAAAATTCATCATATAATTATGAGAGGTTAAAATATGACAATAAACAACAATCTAAATTAATTTACCAACAAATAAATTCTAAAATGTGTTTTCTTCTTTCGTAATGATTTCAACTTTAAAAGTTTTCTTTTATCTGTATTTAAAATATGATCTTAACACTGTATTCAAGAGAAAAAACCATCAACCAACCATCTGGGAAATAGTCATCTAATTCGGAGGCGTTGCTGTCTGGAGAGTCACGGAAAAAGGTTGCATTCCTGATCTCCCTTTTGACAATGGATGGATGCTTCACACCTCTTGGTGCATTGAGGGCTGTTCCTTCAAACTCCCCTGGCCTGAGTATTTTCTGGACATAAATCTGGGCACCTGCCCCTCGTTTCCAGACTGGGAAACTGGAATCATGGTATTGATGTGCAAAAAGTGGAACCTAGAGAGACAGATAGACAAACGAGAGCTATAAGTTGATACTTAAAGTAGGTCTACTAAATTATGTGATACATTATCATTGAAATAAAAGAGTAAGTTACAGATATGTATAATACTTCACTCAAAAACATATCTCCATTTTCATTTATGACTGTGACCTAAATAATGTGTATATTATCAGTATCCTTAAAAAACACCTTAAGAACAAGGTGACTATGAAAACAAATTACCCAAATTAATCTCAGTTCTGCATCACAAAGGTTACAAACACAAAAATTTGGAATGCTTGGTTCATTAAGTGCATATTTTATGTATTGAATCCACATGCATCTGAGACATAAAACTTAATGTGATACAGCAAAGTTTATTTACTTGTTTTTTTTAAAAATGTGACACCTGTATCATAAGCATGTCTGAAGCAAATTTAACTCTGTTGCTTTATGTAAATAGAACTTTAGGCATTAGGTCAAAGGCGAGGATTCTTATGATCACTAGATCAACATAGATAGAAATACTCAAAAGATGTTTGCAACCCAAAACCTAAGAAGTAATCACTATCACTCTCATATTGCTGCCTGAAAATAATAATATTGTTAATAAAAGATATTTTAGACACCTTATGATAGTTTCATTTTCAGGTGGAAATATCTACACTCTGTAAAGACCAATAGCAAATTCTAACACAGAAAAAACAACTTGTTCCCAAAGTCCAGATTATTAGTAAATTCGACAGACAACAACACCCTGAAGCACAGATTAAATCTAGTAATATAGATATTATCTTGCCCTGAAAAATTATTACCTATCTGTTAAAAAGATACGCATAAACACTAACACTTCAAATGAGTAGAGGTTGTAAACAATTAAATATAGTGTATATGAAAAATCTACCAATTTTGAAAGCCTGCACATCCTATATTTTGACATATGTGTACACATGTTAACCATCTTTTAAATTTTTTAATATGAACTTATACAATTTGTTATGAAACATTTTCAAGAAGCTGCACAAACTTTTTCCAAAGTTGGCTGCTTGAATTTGGAATGGGTTATGAATGAACACCCCTGAGTGTTTACCTGATCTACTAAATGTCTGACCGTGTCGAGCAGCCAACAAATCGGTATATAAGAACAGACCTGACTTACATAACCAAATTGAAACTAGAAATATACAACCTGTGTAACTTGGCAATGGTGAGAAAGAAATTTGAGATCACAGTGAAGGCTTAAAATTGTCAGTTCTGAGGTGGTTCTCACATTGAATGTGCCAATTACTGTGCAACCACTTTCTATTTATTTTCAGTGGCATATAAAATGACACCTTTCAATCGGAGGCAACGCAAAATGATATCCATATTGGCAAACCTCTTAACAGGTGTGTAGCCAGGGAGGGGGACATGGGGTAAAATCCCCCCCATTTGAGATCCAAAATGCTCTAACTTTGCACCATTTCTAACTTATCTCAAAAATGTCGGCCGCTTTGCTGACATTTTTTGATAATATATGCTCTTAATTGCTCTAAACTTCAATCATTTTAAACCAATCTAAAAAATTCCAGCGGCTTTGCAACCATTGCTTTGATAATATCTAAGGTTGCCCCCCCACCCCCATATCCAAATCCTGGCTACGCACCTGCCTCTTAAACAGACAATTTGGGACTGAGGAGACTCAAAATAAAAAAAAATACCAGTAGAATGACAAATCCGAGAGAAATTGTACACCAATAATAAGATAAATTACAGGCTTTCAAAAGTGTTCTATTTTTTACTCACGCTTTATATGAATTATCGAGGTATACAATCTGGATGCATTATATGAGAACATATTGTGGTATACCAAAATACAATTGGTAAGTTTTAACTTTATTGTTAACTAATGGATGCTGTATAGATCTGTGTATATGTTGCACAGATTAAAGTTTGTACAAGTATATATATGCCCTATATTTGTTTGTATATGACACACATTTTAATAAGTTAAACCTATTAATTATTATAATAATAACAGAATACTATTTCTAGACATGAACCTTTTCTTAAGTCTTATCTAGCTGAATCATTGGACTGAAGACAATACTTCGCTTTGCTATCTTGTGTCACAAATGTAGGATCTTTTTTTTCAAAAGTATTGAGACCAAATTGAGCTGGGTACTGCAATCATGTACTTTGATGAGGTTTTATGGCAATTTAAAACCAATTCATAAAATTTACCAACCCAGGAAGTTCTGAGATTGTTTTCAAGCAAAAAGGGTAACCATTTTGTATAGCAGGTAACCAGAAAAACAGTGAACACATGAAAATGCCTTCAGATACAAACACCATATTTTACAGGAATATTTACAAGCAATTCAAATTTAATGAACACTAGTTAAAGAAACAAACTTTAGTTGCATGAACGGTTGAAAAAATATTCCAGGTGCCCCTTATTTATTTCAGTGCACGCATTTAAGCTGACCAGAAAAATAGCGGACGCTAAAAAATTAAAATTCTATAACTTTTTTGTTGATGATCGGATGGATATTCATTCAAAATAAACAGAAGTATGTTGATACATCCAGAATTTGTTTGTTGAAAATAAGAAGTTCTATCCAACCACAAAAATGACAGTGTTCACACATACACAGTGTGCATTTGCTTTAAAAAAATATTTCCAAACAAAGTTTTAAACACATGCATTGATCAAAATGAGGGGCACCTGGGATATGTGCTATAACTGTGGATGCATCTGTTTATTCCTAACAAAATTACTGACATTTTAATGTAACCACTGTATTTCTGGCCACTTGGTATTTTTGTTGTAGTCACCCAAAATCTTGTATCATTGACAACTATTGTATGCTAAATCTAAAAAGCTGTCAAAGAGTGGAGAAAAACATACATTTTTTTTCTTCTCTTTTCCTTCAACTTTCTGGAAATTTTCTTGATTTCTAATTTTAGTAACAGATGTTGATTTGTGAAACTGACCATGTTGTGAAATATTTGACATTGTGAAATAACATGTGTACAGTAGAAATTTTTAAATTTATGTAAGGTTTTACAGCACTATTGACTCAAAAAGGTCATTTAAGCGCTATATATATTGCTATGACATCAGACAAGTATACTACAATACAGGCTAATTTATAAAGCCATAGCCAACAGTTTACTTTTGCCTATGGAGGGGACTTCAGTTCTATTCTAACAGAAAAGAAGCCATGCCCACAGGCCAACTTGCTCTCTCATCCATAAAAATTTAAGAAACATACATATGAGGCAAATAGCCATTAGCTTGAAACATGTAGATACCTGTTGTAAAGATTGTTCTGTACACGACTCCTGTTAGGAGAATTAGTGGTGTACAGCTTGATATTCCTCAATTGTTCCTCAAGTTTCTCCAATTGTCTTCGTTGGCTGGAAATCAACATGTTGTTGGTGCGGATAGACTTGTAGATGGTGTCACCTGTGGGGGTGTGGAGCCTGTGAGAGAGATGGAAATTATTTATTTTTGCTGTCATATGTAAAGTAAATTAAAGTAACCCATACTCATCACTGACCTTTGGGTAATCAGGAGTTAGAGTCCCGACTTTTTTATACAACAGCATTTGAGGTAGTTTGTCATTGCTTTCCTCACCAACTTTACTTCGATTGACCTAAAACAGGTTAGCTACTCATTTTTGCAACTGGCCACAGACACAAAATATGGTTGAAGCTAGTAAAGATCGAACCTGCAGTGTTCTTGATGATAGAATGTCACTCTAACCAACTGAGCTATCTACATATGACATAAAAAAATAGATTCCACTAGTTGTTGCTTTCATTAATCAGAACTTCAATTTGAAAGATCAAAATTTCCATGTGCTTGAACATTTTCCATTCAATAATAAAAATATTTCTAACATATCCTATCCCTGCTCCCTATTTCTGCAGTCCTAGACTTTTCAGTGTTTCAAAAGGTGCTCTGTTATAAGCTGACCAAGTTAAGAAAAAGCAAAACCAATGTTTCCAAGAATGATTTAGTCTTTAAATTTGTCAAATCACGTATAATTATTTTTCAAATGACACACATTTGGACGAAAAGATATATTTTTCTTCTAGATGACAATAATCATGTCTTTACACTAATGAACCCTCCCTCCCAGAGAATTAATAGTCCTCTTACTTTTTCTCTGCCTTCTGCTTGTCAACATGTTCCTGCCACTGTCTGTCTAGAATAGAATCAACTTCCAAAACACAACTCTCTATCTGTTGTGACTGCTGGTGTAAGCACTTAAGCTTTTCCGCACTGGCAGGGTCCAAACTTCGGCCCTGAGAACAACAGACGCAAAAGAATAGTAATGGATATATAAAGAAAAATGTTCAAGCAAATTTAACACTTTCTATAGACCTTCACATTCAAGACTCTACAGCCTTAGACTTTGACAAAAATTGGTGTGTATCTCAAATTGAGCAATGATTACCCAAATGTCTTAAATAAAATTGAGCTAGATATTTTAAACTAGAAAAATGAATTTTCTTTTTAGGACAAGTAAACAAGCTGGAATACCCAGCGAGATCAAGTTAAGGGCACAATTACAATACTGCCAAGAGCACATTATCATAAAATTTGATTGTAACATCGTAACAAAATAAAGACTAAATATATGATATGCCCTGAGCCCACCAAACCATTCGGTAAAGATTAAAAAGAAAAGAAAGAATGGAGGGAGACACTATCCACTTAGGCTTAAATAATAAAAGATGAAGTCAGAATGTCATTCACCTGTAGTAGAGAATGATAATGTGGGTCCAAGTCACGTTCTTGTTTAGATCTGCATTCTTCTGCCATTGCAAACATTTTGAAACAAGTACTCTTCTGTTCTTGGGCCTCACGGGACTGCTCCTGAAATGTTCATTAAAAAGAAAAGTTACTAATTAAAAGAGTTAGATTTAACTCTTAATACATTTGTAATGGTTTGTAAATTTAGAAAACTAACTTTTTGCAGTTATCTTAAATCTAATTAAAGAAAAATGACTTTGTGCAAAAAAGGATTAAATAACACAATGCCAGCAGCCATGGGAAGTGCTGTCACTTGACACTAGGAATACAAAAAGTCTATCGTCAAAACATTCCTGAAGAACTTATTACAGTGTGTGTTTTAAAGGTGTTCTTGCTCCCTATTTTGGACAAATTTCAAACTCCTAAAGTACTTACTTTGGTGGTGTCTTTTATCTCCACCAAAAAGTTACTCATCTTCTCTGTGTCATGTCTCAAAGTCTGCATCTCATCTCTCGTTCCCACAGTCTTAACATCCCTGCTAGATCGCAGACGGAAACTTTGAAGCTCTTGCTCAAAGTCCTTTATCTGAGATTATTAAATAAAATTATATTATTCATAATTTTTCAAAACCTGAATTAACACATATATGGTCATATTTCATGTTATTTTGCTGAGTCAGAAGCCATACTGAACTCTTGTCGGCCTTATAATAAGGAAAAGAAAATGGTCATATTAAAGACTGATCTGACCAAAGTAGGAGGTAAATAAGAAATGAGTTAAAAGCTCATATACCTATTAATTTATAAGTTTTCTATTACCACTACTTCCTCACCACAATTGAGCAATACTTTTTTAGATATGACCAATATGATGTTGACAATGGAATAATACCAAAGAAAACATTTATTTGATTAGACTAGCATATCTAGCTTAGACAGTGTAAAAAGTTGAATTTGTTTTCCTAGTTGATCACAATGTACTGTCAAATGAAACAACTTCTTTAAATAAAACATCCTAGTCCAGTTTCAACCCAGTCACGGGTAACATGTTCCAGTAGTAAAAGGCTGGCCTGATAACAGAGAGTAACCAGCCCTGACAAAGCCTTACATTTTGTCCTTGATTAAAGAAATTTACCCCAAATAAACCTACCTGATGTATTAAGCACTCCCTAGTATGCTTCAAGGAAAACTGAGCAACACTTTAATACCCATATAAGATCTGTAAACTCAATAATTTGAATGTTTTTTAGAACTTTTGTTTGTTTTATCAATGCACTAAACAATAAAGACCAGATTGAAATTACAAAGCGCATAAAGCTTTTAATGTATAATAACAACCCTAAAAAAAGGAACATTTTCTATAGATCTCTAATAGACAGAGAAGGATCTTGGGTTCATAAACTTTTTACCTCATCAAAAATGTTCTGTGAGAAGGCGTCATCAACTGTTGCTTCAATTGATTTCTGTGTGTCAACATGACCAACTGATTGTGAAGGAACTGAAAATAAGAAAATAAAGCAACAAGACATTGTTTAATACCAAGACAGTAAAACTTGTATGATAATGTATTGACATTGCTATAACTTACAATATAGTGTGGATTTTCACAGTTCCTTAAACTTAAACATTTTCAATCCTAATGTTTTTATTAAGGTTGAAGGTACGACATTTTAACAAGAATTAATATAAATGTTTAAATATCTGACAAATTCATCAAATGGCACTAACAATCATCTTACTGCCTAGGTAAGTATTCAGATATTGACTTTATTTGAAGTTTTTAAGTCTCAAGTTGTATACTGCTCAAACAATTTGTAACCCCCTTAGTAACCCCTTATCTTGCGTGGGCTTTATTTTTAGTTTGCATTTCAACCTTGCTATGTATCAATCTAAGTCAAATGAGAAAACATTTTGATAAGTTGATAAAGGTAAGGAAGGGTGTATCTAAACCTCCTCAAAGGCTGACCACATACCTGCTTTTGGAAAACTGACTGGAACAACTGTGGGTTGTGTAACAAGAGTTGGCTTAGGTGTGACAATGGCAGTAGGCTGAGCTTGAGGGGCTATGAAAAAACAATTTAAACAAGAACAAAATAAACATATATTTTTGTATTACAATAGATTCTATTGAAAAGCAATCTCAGTACAAAGGAGTACGACAACAGAAGACATTGAAACAAAAATACAATTATAATATTAATGTTAATACAGGATTAGAAGAGGTGTGGCTGAATCTATCTATGTCCAGCAAAAGTCACCTAATCTGAACAGAGGCAAGGGAGAGGCATGTCCTCCCCCGAATCTACCAAGAGCTGCTACCCGCTGCTTTGTCA
>JAUUEB010082844.1:0-15470 GCA_032362205.1 Clione limacina | reverse complement strand
CTTACCTATCATTTGAGACAGGCATGCTCTCAAATTAAGTACTATATATCATCATCAATTTAGTGTTTACAGTAATCAGGTGTGACATTTCAGTCATTTCAACGTAAAGATCAGTTTCAGAGGCGTATCTTTCAATACACTCTTTTTTATAGGAACAATTTTATAAGAATACAAGCTTTGTTTTTTGTGGAAATTTAAGAACTATTATGAACAGAAAAGGCTCGAACTTTGGCTCAAAATGAACACATTTTTTTGCATGAATTTAAAAAAACTATTTTTGGTCAAAATCTAAGAACAAAAAAGGCTTGAAATTTGACTAATAATTAAGAAAGCAAGGCTTGGAGTGAAAAAAAACATGGTTCATATAAACAACAAAATGAGACTGGTGACGGTCAGTAAGCCACGCTTCATCCCATCCCACTTTTGAACTCTTAATCCAAGTCTCATATTGCAAAGTATCATCACATTCATACTTTTTCTCTCTCTCTGGTGAATATGTATTTTTGAGCCTACTAAGATAAGGGGAGAACAACCGATTGACTCTCCCCCTTGCTACTAATTTCAATAAGCTATTATGCCAATTTTATGTAAGATGTATGGCTTCGAGGGGTCTAATTGGAGAACTCAATATGAGTAATTAGCAAGAAGACTCATGTCCATCGGAAGACATTTTTTCATCGACGTCTCATTTTCTATGCATAATAAATCACATATATTTTCTTATAACAAACTAAAATAGTCAATCTGAAGTATGTGTTTTCATAATCAATGATAGTTAAGTATATCATCGGTGTCACAAAAATATATCCATGTAAAAATATAAAATATATATTAAATAGTGTGGACCGTGTGTGGAGTTTCTTCTTATCTGTGATATTCTTAACATAATCATGATACAACATGGATAAGGTTCCTCAAGAAAAGGGTTGTCTAAAAAGACAATATCTAAAAGTGGGATAAGGAGCATTTCGAAAATGAGCAATTGTTTTCAAAAATGGAAGGATACTACTTAACGGACATGGATTTGCCAAAACATCTCCACTAAAATCCCTTATCATTTAGTATCTCGGTGGCAAAACAGGAATAAATTCCTAGACAAATAATAAGGTGGAGCGATAGAGTTTCAAAGCTGTGACCTTGATTAATGCTGTTACATATATCTCTTAACACATCTTATTTAAGTTATCTTTAAAAGCTAAGTAAGGTTCCCTACAAAGAAAAATTCTGCATTCAACTCATTGTTCAGTGTTTCTTAGATCGCAGCTTTGAGGCAATTTTAAAGGATTCACCCTATAAAAATAGTCGGATGAAACTAAAAATTAAATATTGTGCCCTATTAACATTTTATGTGTTTTTCTATTTGATACTACAAGCATTTAATAGCTCCTTAGAAAGGTGAACCATTGGAATTACGCGTTTAACCCTATGGTCTTAGGTGGTCGAGGAAGCCGATGATGATGATGAATCTCTAAGAAAAGTATAATAACCGTCAATCGGCAGTTAAGTTCTCTCGTAATCTGAGCATGTTATTATACATTGCAATTATACAAACACAGCTACCTTTGTTATACAATATACCGCTGTAATAAGGTTTCACTTTCTTAATTAAGTAAGTGGAATTTGCTTGATGACGTCAACTGTTAAATTACATTCGATTTACCAAAACATGCGGACATGCACATATCGTGTTTCAAAACGAGAGGGACATTTGATATCTCTTAAATCTATTATTTTTGGAATATCCATACTTTTTTAAAACGAAATTGATTTCAGCAGTCCACTTATGTCAACACAGAAAGATGGCGTGTTGATACAGCTGCTTTTTTTTCCAGATGTTTACATATTGATTAATTTAATTACATCATTTAACCCCCGGTAGTGCAAAATGCTGCTTTGTTGTTTTGTAAGTCGATTAGCCAATTGGGAAAATATCAATGCAGACTAAATGTTCTCTAGTGTGCATTGGATAATATATAAATGTTTCTGCACATATTATAAGATCCTAGTTAGATCAGTCTCTTGTCACGAAGATCGAGGATTCGAATCCCGATGGGGACGATTTTTTCTTAATTTCCCAAAATGAATAGTTTCAAATTTTCTTGGCTACAGACTTGACACGGAAGAAATGAATGAGAGAGACACACAGCGTGGCTTAAAATAGTATAAAGCTTCAAGTGGTAGAAAAGATCATGATTTGATGTACATAGATTTGGTGCTCAAATTAACTAATGTATTTAAAATTAGCAGGTACATGCATAAGTATTCATCTATTTGCGGTACATAGAAACACATTTCAATCAACTTACAGTTTTACTCTCCAACATCATGATACCACAAAACAGGAGCGTAATTCTGGACCAGAATCTTTTTTTTAAAGGGGGGATATTGATGTCGGGCGCAAAACGTCCTAAATTTGTTTAACCTTTTTTATTTCATACATGTTTCTGTCATATGTGTACATTATTTAAAAAAAATTCTCCATATGAGGGACATTCCCCCATACCATCCCTGGTTGCGCGCCTGTCAAAGCCTGATTTAAAGAATTTAGAGTTACAATTTACATCAGATTAGTGAGACAGAAGTATGCTTGAAATATATTCTTACCTATCTGAATCAGAAGAGCGGCACTCCAGATCAACCATCGCTGGCTGTATAATCTGCAGTCCTTCTCGTTGCCAATACTCTGTTTTAAAGTTGTTAACATGGTCTTCACATTTGTCCCAGTACTGTTCGTCTATTTTAGAAAGCACTGTAATTATGTGCTGTTTAATGTCTTTCATTTTGAATGTTTTGTTTTCCAAAGCAACTAGTCGTTTTACTTCAGCCCACACAAGTTTGATTGGATTCAATGTAGTGTGATAAAGAGGGAGGCGCAGGTATTCTTGGCCAAGACTTTCTAGATACTTGTAATATGAAATCGCTTGGTCTTGTAATTTGATTTAGCAAGCTGAAAAAGCTCCGGTCTGAGAATGGACAGTTGAAATGGAATGCCTTCTTTGGTAAGCCATGCTCGCAATTCAGGTTTTCTAGTGGTAACCTTGTCTTCATCATCTATGACATTGTGATCAGACGCATTGTCCATAACAAGACTTTTGTGTAAACGAAGAAACACATTTATTAATGATCCATTCATTGAATTCTTTGCTATCCATGTATTTGTGATAATCACCATGCTCGTCGTTTGATTTGGAATGAAATACCAATTCCCCATTCTATATAAATCACTTTTCTCTACTTCCGCAATCTGCGATTATCAATCGTTCTCCTTTTTTAAATTAATTCAAACAAATTTTGTTAATTTTGGGCTAAAGTTCGAGCCTTTTCTGTTCATAATCGTCCTTAAATTCCCACCCAAAACAAGGCTTTTGTTCTAATAAAAAAATTCTTATAAAAAGAGTGTATTGAAAGATACGTCTCTGAAACTGATCGTTACGTTGAAATGACCGAAATGTCACACCTGACTACTGTTAACACTAAGTTGACAGTACTGATGATATATAGTAATTAATTAACCATAAACTAATTAGTTTCCAGAAACACAGTTGTATAACATTTAAGTTGAGAGCAAGCCTATCTCAAAAATAGGTAAGATTCGATTAGTAGATCCGGAGATATTGACCTGCGACGGTGACCATTAATAATGAAACGCCATATAAAAACACTTAATATGGAATTTTTCCAGATTTTACAAGATCATTTCTCAATCTAAGTGCAACACGAAAAGAATGTAAATATAATTAAAAAAATAGTTCATAACCTTTACCGACTACTTTAGTGCTAAAGATGTCTTTTTTGTGTAAATTAAATTGGAGTTAAAGAAACATGATGATACGAAGAAATTTGATTGCGAAACTGACCTAGCGTATTAAGAAAAAAAACAATAGTTCATTTTAGCAGGAGATCGTAGTTCATACTTTTTTTCCAAACAAAATTATGAAGCTAATTAAAGAAAGATTTCTACGGGTTTACTTGTTTGTATGTACATGTTAAAGAATTTAAAAGCAACTATTTGATCAAATATAAGCTGGCGAAAAAATATCACATGATTAATCGTAACTTTTTGAAAACATTAATATTAATCACACTCAATGATGAAAATAAGACGTAGCTTGTTGTAATCGCGTGTTAGTGGCTTTTCAACCATCTAAGTAAATGTCGTTTCTAAGGGGCATTGTGTAATGCCCCCTCCCCAATCTGAGGAAATAAAGAAAAAGACTATAAGTTTGCACCATTAACACCTTATTATCACAACCCCGAAAAAAAACGTTGTCCCCCATTTGAAAATCTTTGATACGCCCCTGTACATTTCCTTGATGAAACCCTACCCAAATTTAAATGTCTCATAGGGGCATAGCGAAATCGCTTCTAAACAGAATAAACATAAATTTGAAGCTTAATCATTCTAAAAAAAAACTTTTAACTTTAGTCATTTTTTACATCATTTTGTTGTGTTTGTGAACACTCCGAAATGTCGCGAGTTATCCCGTCTTAAGATCATGAAATGACAAATAAAATATTGATAAGAGAAAAATGTTTGGCAAGCTTTGTGATCTGATTTTTATGAACTTATAACTTTAGAAAACTTTAGAAAACATAGATATTACCACTCAGGATACGGATTTCAGTAAACAGCAATAATATAAGTGTCATAAGCATCAATTAGAAAGGCAGTTATTCATAACGAAACATTCTTTCACATCATTACCAGCCTAGCTTAAGAAGATTCATAAAAACATAGTCCTTTCTAGATATGTGTTATAAGCTTAAGATTGACAGGAGAGAGGAAGTTCGTAAGAATGACTCACTATATGGTGTTGTGAAACAGGCTGAACACGTATGATTAGAATCAATTTTAAAGGAAGCTCTTCACAATGACTCACTATATGGTGTTGTGAAACAGGCTGAACACGTGTGATTAGAATCAATTTTAAAGGAAGTTCTTCACAATGACTGACTATATGATGTTGCTGCTTCCCTGGCAATGGAATATACTTGTAGTTGATATGAACGGAATATAATTTGTGAATGGAGTACATTAAGTCAAATAGGTGGATGCTCGTGACCATCTTGGCTGGTATTAACTTATTTTACTGCAGGTACATTTATTTCTTAATGATAATATTAATGCTCCGGTTTCACATCTAAAATGTTCTACAGAATCCAGAAGTATCTGTTTTTTGTTACTAAAAATATATTTAGTTGTTTCAGTAAGGCAATGCTAGACCTCAAATTGCAAACAACTTCAAAACATACTTCGCTGAAAACCATATGATGTCAAGAACTGACCTGTCCACTGGACAGTTTTATTTCTAGCACAATTATATTGTGGTATATCTTCGTCTTGTCTGTGTGTCTGTATGTGTGTCTGTCTGTCTGTTTACGCCATAACTTGAGTAATTCTGCTTGGATAAATTTCATCTTTGGAAGGATGATATAGACCAAATATAAAGTGTTTAAATCCAGAAATGATTGTGAACAATTGAGGAAGTTATGGCAATTTTTGAGTTATTTTGCTATATGTTCTGTCTTAATTTGGGAAAAACACGCTGTAGTCACATTTTCAGAGTAATGAATCGAAAATCTTAAAAAGAGGTTCTTCTTGTGACTATCTAAACCTATCTTTCACAATTGTTTGAATAATTAATTTAAAAAACAGAGATATGGCCTCTTTGAGTATTGTGATGTCTTTGTTATTTTTTTGCGAACACGCTCTGGTCCCATCGTCAAAGATATAAATCTGAAATCTTGCACAGATGCTAAATTTGTAGTTCACTAAAAGCTAATTTTTACAGTGGACGCGTCGTTGGAAGTAAGTACCTGAAAGATTGCACACGGCTCTTCAAGGGACCTACTAAAATATTGTTCTCAACTTTTTGAAAATATGTTTACAGAGTTATGGCCCTTGAGTTGTTTGCTATATGTTCTTTGTTACTTGCATCTGGTGTGCGTAGTTGTACTCTATAAGAGTACTCAATGTTTCTAGTTAACTTTATGCTAGGTGTGTCGGGTAGCATTCAAAATATTCACATTCCTGCCTAAAACATTTTAAAGCATTGTCAGTCCTTCGAATCTCATTCGATGTATTATATGAGAGCTTACTCGGTGCGTAACTCATTTCAAAACGTGGTCATTCGAAATGCTTGTGAAGACGTTTGGCCATGTGAGCTATGTATTCTAAGAAGAAGAAATTATTGATTATGTCAAACTTCTTTTTAAAATTATATTCCAGAAAAAAAAACTCTAATAGTTATTCTTGTTGATTTATTTATAAAAAAAAACTTCTTTCTTATGCCCTTTGATTCAGACCGTACATGTTAATATTGGGTTGGCAATTATGATGCTTTACATTCCTCAAAAATTAATCTAATGAACTTTGCATGCAGTATACATTACATCAAATTAACATTATAATTAGCTATAGCTTTATCAGATATAATGCTTGTTGCACACGTGCATACATAACCTGTTAAAACAACAATCATTGTAATGGGTCATATCAAAGCAAAAGTCGGATAAGAAACATCAATACATGAAGGTCTAGGCCTAAACGGAGTAGGAAACAGAAAGAAGAGATGGGAACAACTATTGGCTTTCTGACATTTTTCTTAATATATGGTGTCAAAACCCCAATCGCAGATAATACACTTTGACTTCACTGGTGAATACAAAAACCAATGATTACGCCAAAGGCAGCAATAACTGATATTGACGCTGCAGAAAACTCATGTGGAAGTTTAAGTGTCAATTGAAAAATTAGAAATTGTTGGTGTAATCTTAAAGGCAAGCGTAAATAATGCAACCAAGCTCATTAACTTGGTTGTAAAATATGGGACACATAGCAATGTCCATTAGAACGGACAAATACCCCCCCAAAAAGTCCAAAAAGCTCTTAATTCGCACCATTTTAACACAATTTCACATTATTTGCTGCTTTGCGGCAAATGATTTTACATAAACGCGTTTGAGGGTGACATATTTGAAGTCTGCACCGGATGACACCCAGCTACAATTCAATTTTTGATAGATTATGTGCTTACAGATATTTCACAAATTCGAATAAACATAAATACTATTTTTATATCTTATTCACACGTCAAGAACCAACAGCTCGCTTTCCAACTTTAGTGGCTGCAGCACTGGTCTGCCTAGTTCTCCTGTTCCTCCAAGTTATCCACTAAAGATTTAAGCAGATTTAAAGTCACAGTGCTAGGCTGTAGCGGTGTTGAAAAGAGGGCGTTAACACAACAGTTCTCCACTTTACAGTACCTTATGGGAATGGATTCGCCTTTTCAGTAATTTATGCAAATAAATTAAAGAGAACCTTTCTTTAAATAAAAAGATGAAAAAATACACTCATTATTAAAGCTAGCTCGAAAGCCCAACAATACAAAATTTCCAGTTTAACAAATTAATCTTGAAATATTATGAAACAGATTGAAATAATAAAGTCGAGGAGCCCGTACATGTTTATGCTTTTAATGTTTTCTTTCTCTTGTCCATTTTCTCAATATTAATTATTTAACGTCACGTGATAACGCCTTTTTATTGTTCTGGAAGGGGATCAAGAGGGATGATGGACATCTTGGTATTTATGAGACAGAATATCACACTTAAAGGAACAATGCTTCATGTTATCAAGACACCTAAGCTTGTAATTATTCGTTTATGGCTTTTATTTAAAGTTACGGGTTTCTTAATACGCTTTACTAATAATGAACGAGAGCAAGTTCTGGGTCCTGAATTATCATTGATATCTGAATTAAGGGATACAGACACATTGTATCCCCTAATGTCAAATATAGACTTAACCTCAAAATGTCAAAGACGATGGTTTATGCCCCTTGGGTGACTATTGGTTTGAATCAATGTAATTGCGGCATTTGGGTCTAGGACATGAGTTGATATATGATGACAGTTGCTAGACACTGTCGTCCAGAATGTAGGTCTTGGTCAGGTGATTCTCTGGTTGTGCGCTTAGAACTGGTGATGTAAGGGATTATGTGCAATATAAATGTTTTTTTTCTAGTTTTAGTGTGTCTTTGTTTTTCTGATTGTTTGTAGCTTTTTTCGTAATTTTGTTTGTTTGTGTGTGTATTTTTTAGTTTCTTTGTTCGATTGTCCTTTTCACCCATCGCCTATCAATTCTGACAAATTTGGTTAGTCGACGTAAGTAGCTTCCATTTTACACACCAATGTTAAACCGACAGTTTGGTATCACGCAACCAAATCGGTGGCCATTAACACCCTTCAGCATTTTCTTTCATAAAGAAACAGCTATAGTGACCATTGTTAAGGCAGGACTTTTTGTTTTATTTTGACAGATCTTTGCCATTTACTTATCCTTCTTCTGATATTGAGAAGAATATATCGATGTTCCGAAGGATAGACGTTTCAGAAGGTCCAATGTTCAGAAGATTATAATTGTTGGTTCAGATCTTCAAAAGATCCGATGTTTTAGAAAGGAATTTAGTTAGATACCAAAAATTAACTAGCATCATTTTAGTAAAATCCCTGGGTTGTTCTACATATTTAAAGTAAAAGTGTTCTTTTAACAAAGTTTTTTTCACACTGATTGTCAAGCAAATGAAAATTAAACAAGTTAATTCCATACCCTGCCTATATGGTAACATTAAAAGAATTGTTGTTCAAACACGTCTTAGAACTCATCCCTTAATGCCAGTTGCCGGTGCACGTCCAAAATACAAATTTTATGACATGGTTGGGATTTAAACTTTACTCTCCCGAGGAGGACACCTTTATCTGTGTACAACGGGGGGTGTACCAGTCAACTAGTAACCCTATTATAGTTCCTCATATGATAAATAAAGACAACATAAATCATGTCCTCATATATAGATAGTTTACATAATTGGTAAATAACTTAATTATTTTTTCTGCCAATGACTTTTGCAAATTATCCTGTGTATTAAAGATATTGGTCAATAGTTAAATGTTTGTCGATTTATATCCGAAGGAATGCAAATGGTTAACACGCATAAGCATGATCAATCATTCATAGGGGAAATGTTTTGTTTGTTTAACTAGTGGAAAGCTAGTGGAGTCCGCGTGAATAGAAGCTCCATTGTATCCGTAAACTGAACAAAGCGAAGACCCTCGCAAACTTTCCGGTTTCCCCCAGAGATGATTATGGGAATATTAACATACAAAGCTCTATTAAGATGAAGAGGGAAGCTAATTTGATTTAGATATGAAGAAGATAATAATTCATGGTGAAATATGAAAAGAGATGATATATCACGCCTGTTACTACTCCACGGAGTCAGGTTTCTCTCAATTACCAAATTTCCGACTACACGAGACCTAATTAGAGCTAATCCTCTTGTGCCGTTGTGGAAAATTATTGTAACTCTAGCGGATTTACTAGGCGTCGCCTATGATTACGCATTATGTGTTTTATAGCACCTAGATAAGTAATAACAATGTTGAGATGACTGAAAAAATGACACCCATATTGGACATGTAAGATATCTTAAGAAAACAGAATTTTTCGTTTCACATATACCTTACAGTCGGTACCGTTAACGGAGTGACTTTGTACAGCAGGGGTGACCAGAATATTCTCCAGAATCAAGTGAGACTTGCTTTGTGGTTTCAAAGTGCTAACGCTTTACATGTAATACATTTATATATTCATTGAGAAGGTTCACAACATTTGGTAGGAAGCTTAACTACTCTGTAAAGTCAGCAATTAAATAAAAACACCATGTATTTTAGCTGGAGGTGGAGTCAGAGTCGGAGTCAGTCAAGGGAGTTGTTTGAGTTCGACTGAAAATATACAAGATTTAAAAGTGCTCGTTCTTAAATATGTTTTTTTTATAAAAGTCTTATGTAACTATAGTTCTTTTTCACTTTCAATAAGTATTCTATTGTTTTTGTTACAGACTAAATATAACGATAAAATACTTTTTATTGTTGTATTCCTGGCTTATGTCGTTAGCTTATTTATGTAAGTATTTTGGAGTAGGAAAAGATTTGGTTATTTTGAGAACATTAGAGTCAGAGTTTCTCAATCCATGAACAATGAAGTCGGAGTAATTTCCTACCAACTCCTCAACCCTTATACTTACACAATTTGGTATGTAAACAAATTATATTTTTTCATGTCAATGGAGTCACAATTGTTGCTATTTCTTACTGAATACAAACAAACGCTGAGGCTTATTATGTATTATTCATGTGTAAATAGGTAAGAGTAGAACTCAATGAAGGCGACAAAATCACCAAGATATTAAAAAAAAAATATCTCTCTAATTAGTCGTAAATTATTTATCACTGAATGTTTATTGAATACACCTACACGTTAAGAGATATGTCAAATCTATTGATTTTGGGAGGCAATTTCAAGATAAATTTAATCTTTTCGTTTTTGACTTTAAATAATTATAAAAAATCCTTGAATGACATTGGATTTGAATTATGATTTTATCATTAAAAAGCGGATATGAAATACGCATCATTCAATAATACGATATGCGTTGCCCTCCATTTTTAGTAATCACGTCCATTATTACTTATGAAAGGAATACATATGTATATATGTTATTGCTCCAAAATACATACAAAGCTACAAGGATTACATAGCAAACTTGGCTAGAAATAAGCCAATAAATACTACTTTCTTTCCCGACCAAGTTCTTCCTCTGCCGTTGCAAGGAAAAGTATCGAAAGTCGGAAGTAGGTCAAACTTGACTTTCCACCACTATGAGAACTAGAAAATAATTAAGCACATATTACTCTCGATTTCATGTTTCTAAGTGCAGTTTTGATAAAATAAGACAATTTGAAAATTACACTTACGGTAAAATGTATCACTAGTTGCAAGGTAAACAAGCGGAAGTCCTTGACTTACGGTACTTTTCTCTGCAACGCACCCGACTGCAGAGTGTAACTCGTGAGTATTTTTTAGGGCTCAAAAGAACTCCTTGTAACTGGGTAAGTTTTGTGGTGTGATAGATTCCATTGTATGGTTAGAAACATGTTTAGAAAAGAAATAATTCACAAAAATATCCAATATGGCCGCCATAATTGAAATCATCATGGTAAATGACACCACGAGTGAATCTAACAATGTCAAAAACATTTTGTCTTACGTTGTTTTAGATAACTATAGCGTTAAGATTAATATGAATACTACATTTATATGTTTTAGGCGGTCTTTTTGTTATGTCATATGATTGTCATTATAAAATGCTGGGAACAGTTCCCGAAACCTTTTTCGGTCAGCAGTTTTACAATGTTAAATTACATAATTATATATTTTATTAGTAAAATTGAGAAATTTGACGTTAGACCAGCTGATATCATCCATTAAAAAAGATTTAAAAAAAATCATTTTCATTGTTCTATTTGTGTCAAAATGAAATCTGAGCTGACAATTAACTTGTTTTATCAAAAGTCGTATGGATGGAATTTTACGTCGTATAGTCGCCATACTTTGACATTGTTCGATTGAACGGAATATTTCATTCTCATGTAGTGTAAAAATAGAGAAAATTTTACGTTTTTCACTAGATTAGAAACCTCAAAAAATAAATCACGTGATATTTTGACTTTTTCACACTATATTTAGATATACAAGGGAGACCGCTAGACTATTTGCTTACACAGTAAATAACTTAATATCGATGTATAAATATCGGTGTGTGTCATATTTTTCATTTTAAATGACAAAGCGGTCGGTGGTCGGTCGTTTTCACCTGCCATTATTTCATAACCAAGTGGGATTTACTAAGTAAAAATGGTGCTAGGCATTACACATTGGGTAAATAAACTGGATTAAAAAACGATACAAACAAAAAATATGTTAACACTACAGGATGTAGTTTTGAGAATGGTTAAAAAGCATCAACCTCCATCGCCGTATATCAAGCTGCTGGGGTTCCGTCTTTCAAGAGTTAAATCTAGGAAGACACATACTTTATGAGACCTCATGAAATATTTAGTTTCAAGCAGCTTTAAACTTGCAGCAACAAATCAATTTGTAAGCATTTTTGAGTATAATCGTCTAACTTTTCTTAGACATCAGAACAGACACATTCTTACCAACAACTCCTTGATATCTTTTTCAGTGATTTAAATGATATTCGTCCTCCTACTCATGTATTACATTATACGCTGAATAATCAATATGTGAAGCTAACAACTTGCTCTTTGATCCAGGGGCATTAAGAGGTACTTAGAAACACTCAACAACATTGATTTTCTATTCTTTTCAAAAATTAACAAGCATATACCGTCTTTAATCTCCTTCACTACGCGAAGAAAGGGATTCATATGTCAACACTAAGCACAACATTATAATTAAACAGGCTAGTTTATTGTTTTCCTACTGTGTACCCTTTAAACCCTTTTATATATATTAAGGAAGAAAAAACATGCAAACTGACATTAACAAAAAGGAAAGATCGTGATCCTTTTTGATAATGTCAATTCTTATGTTTTTGTGATGCCTATATCTTCCTGGGTATGTATCTGCTTGCTTATAAACTTCGCTAGACATCGTTACTTTTGGATCTCATTCATTAGAAAGAAAACTTAATGTCGTCACATGCTCTGATCATATATATGAATATATCTTTAAGGTTATGACCGTCACGAAGGAGCATACCATTTTCTGATATAATCTTATAAAAGATATAAATAATGAACATAACACGCAGTAGTTGTGATACTAACCGGACTTAGCCTTCAGTTACTAACCTCATCACTGGATCTTTCAACAATGAAGTTAAAACTATCAGCTGATACTGATATTGTTATAACAGGCTATGATACAATTGTATGAAAACATTTAAAGGTTTCCTTATCGAATGAACTTCATCCTTGACATTGTTTGTTTAGGATAGGTTATCATTTGATTAATTTAGAGTCAAGCTCAACAAACATCGCCCCCTCCCCCTTTCCATTTTTAACGCATTTACTTGATCCCATAGCACTCCAAAAGATTTTGAAAATCGTGTTTCATCTATTTTAAGCACTTTTAAAATATTTCCAGATAGTTCATATTTTGTTGTACCGTGGTAAGAAAATAAACGAGAGTATTGATATTAAACTGTAAAAAAGTGCGTAATCATGTCATGACTGTACTTATCGCCCGTAGCACGAAAATGTGGACAGTTAGAGCGACCGTTGGCTAACTTCATTAAACACGCCAACGGTAGCTTTTTTGATGGTAGCTTTTGTATTGTTGTTTAATTTACTCTTCAAAGTATATAAAAAGCTGCTTAATCCAGACACTGTGAAACATTACATAAATATCTTCAGTAAACTATTATCTCTTTCATCTTAATAGCAAAAATATAAACCATAAATAAGGCGTAATACTCAGCTAAAGTCAGCGATATTTGAGTCACTGTTATCTCCCTCATATTTAAATAACATTGACATAGTACACAGGTCAATGACACAGTTCAAATAGAATGACAGATTTTATTCGTTGAAAAGTACTCATTGACCAACAAATAGAAATTTACCTTTATTTGTTTATCCCAATCTCGTAGTAGACAAAAAAGTTCTTACACTTGATAATATTTTAATCTTCATACAAAAAAAATAATGAAACACATGGTTAGAATGTTTTTAAAAATATTAAAAGTGTTTGAAACAATACATTAGCATACCACCGAATGGCTAATATAAAGTAAACAAGGTTTTGTTTCTCATTATCTGTTCACTATACCTTTAAAATTAAAACGTCATCAACTGTTTACAAGAGGGAGAAGGTTGAAAAAACAAAAGGCTGAAAAAACATTGATGAGTTCTCCCTAGATTGATATACTGTTCTTGAAGGTGCCTTTTTCGCGTAAATGATTTTCCGTTCGAAACAAGAATCTGAATGGTCTCGGTCTAGAAATCTGGGCTATGATTGCTAAACTACTACCACAAATTTGATGTTGGTTCTGACCGTTTGCAATTATAAGTAAGCATAATGACTTACCAAACCGAGGTAATTCAAAAACCTGTTATTTTAACATTTGTTTCACTTTCGCAAGTGAACTGAAATTCCAATCCACTGCAGTTACATGAGACGTGCACAGAGGTGTTCTCGAGAGTGGTTACATACGGATACCACGTATATTTCTTTCTTTTGGTAAAACGTAGGGGCATTTTCAGGACTTTCAAATAAGTTGGTGGATTTTCAAATCACGAAGAATTTTTTCACGTAGGGGGTTCAATATTTTTATATCCAAAATGGATATGATATTTTATTTCATTTGGTTGACAAAGATGTCTGGAAAAAAAATTTAGTTTAAGTTTTTGGTCCAAAATTGACTTAAATTTGGCGTCAGCTTTATTTAAATATCTGACCTATTATGACCCCCTAAAATGTACCAGGGATAATAAGTTGAAAATATAATGTTTAACGGTACTATTAAAGCAGTTAAATCCTTTGCTCTGTCAATTTTTTATTAACATTAAGTAGTAGAAACCAAGTTACTTGTGCATTTAGTGAGTAAAATAAGACAAAGAATGTACGCAAATTACATGATAATGTATTATAGAATACAAGCCGAACACTTTTAAAACCTCGCACCTAAAGCACTTGCAGATGTTAAGTACGCTGAGACAGCCAGTTAAATGCAAATTCAAATCCCTCCATTTTGTACAATATCGAGAGGTCTCCGAAACGTCTATTGAACGTTTTGCACTAAGGACATAAAAGGTATTTAGATATACATCAATCCAATCTCATCACTATTCATAGACAGGGTCTAAATGTCTTTGTTCATCGATTCATTTTGTCCTCTCGCTTTTTTACCACGTCCGATTTTCCTTTCTTCTATAATAAAACATTTGTTTGATTTTCCCAGTTTCTAGCTTACTTGCCAATGGCACGCCTGGCAAGTCCTACACTTATACGTATCATTTATTCTTTCCAAAAACAAACAAACATACAAGCGAAATTTATTTTCTGTGCCTAAAATTGAATTATTTCATCCTTTACCTTGAAAGCAGAAAGTTTTTGCGTGGTCTGACATGTCTCTACGGACTTTCTTAATTATTTTATATTTTATTCAGATAGCTTTTTTTGAATGTACTGGTAATGATGAATGCATTCTAGCCTTTTAATTACAAAGACGATAAAAATGTCAAATTAAACTCTTTTAGTACGACGCATTATGGAGTAAATTGGACAAGGAAATAATATTTCGGCGATGTAATTTTGATTCGCTAATATGATCCAACCTTTGAATAATTAGTCTGTTAACTTTCTTTAATTATGTCTCATCTTCTTCTTTCATTTATTCACAATACCAGACTTGATGATAAACGTGACTTAGACATTAAAACAATCAATAATAAATACCATAGCTAGGAGAACACAATCATAGCATGAATTGCATGGTAAAGTACAATTAAAAACAGTTTTAACGTCTTTAAAACCTAGAGTGCCCTTTGTATTGAGAAGCAGAATAGTATACAAAATCAATTGTCCTCACTGTGAAGTG
>JAUUEB010082733.1:0-15479 GCA_032362205.1 Clione limacina | reverse complement strand
GGGGGGAAGCAGCCGTTGGTTCACTTTCCGGTAAAGGAAAAAAATACAATTTGAACGTCTTGAAAAGCTGGAATTTATACTCAATTCTGAGACATCCAGCTCAAAGAAAGAAGAAGATAACCGGAAAATTCTGATAATTCATTTTTGCCGGAAATTGCCGGAAGAATTTACACCCCTGGATGCATATGCACAAAATAAGTAATTACCAGGACTACCTTTTCTTGTTAGTAAGAGGTCTTAAACTAAAGCCAAGGAATATTTGTAACAGATCTAGAAATAATTAATTGTAGAAAAGTGTTTGCATCATGTGGTATATAAAATTTGAGAAATCAAAGTCCTCAGAAGGGTCTTGTTCAGAACTCACCAATAAGAAAAACTGCAATATAATATTTCGCGACTACCGCTACACACCAGGGAGCAGTAAAGCACTGGTAATAGTTTTCCTTATGTAAATGTACTGTAATCAAGGAAGGCATAGTAGCTGGAATATGACAATAGAAGCCGTCTTGTTGGGCCATGCATATTGCATATTCCTTACAGAGACAGTGACAGTCCACACGGACCGTCTTTGGTTAATTAGAAATACATAGGTTCTGAATGACAGCAATGTCATTGATTTACACACAACCCCACCTCCTCCCACCCATATCTAAGTCTATTGGGATTAAATCATTCATTACACATAAGTCACTTAAGTTGCTGTTATTTAATTGATGAAAAGTTCTAAAGTATATGGGCACAGGACATAAGTCTGTGGATTGTTACATTAAATTTCCCTGGGATAATTTCCCCAGATAATATTTATATGACTAAGATTTTAATATTACCCCCAATCCACATTGGTTCTGTTCATGGTCTAAACAGAAGCTGACTTTGAATCTCACATGATAATGTTTTACACCAGACATGGCTTGGCGCGTATCTGGGGTTTTCAAATTGGAGGGGGACATATCCTAATTTTTTAAAGGGAGAGGGGGCATTTTTGAAAAAATTAAAAATGGTGCAATTTGTTTTCATATTTCTCTCATATGTGATGGGGGCTAATTGCACCATGCACCGCGCTAGACGCGCCTGGACATGGTGATCAAGTTGATATACATACATTGCTATTTAATTGTTATTATTCTATGAACAATAGCCACAATCTGTCACAGAAGGGAAGTAACTACAATATTCTCACCTTCAGTAGATTGTTTTTCGAGATTGCTGTCCTTACTTCGATCTCTCGCCGCTTGGCTAACTATTTGGTCAGAGTTCTTCCGTGAGCAGTAGAAACTGAGATGTCCTTGGAGTGTCCTTGGACTTGAAAATCTTACACCACAGAACGGGCAACCATAGATAAGAGCCGCTGTAATACGTTAATATTTGAATTGTTAATTCATGTTGTGTTCCAAAATAAAGACAAAATGATTCAAGCATTTAGTGTGAAATCATATTTAATGAAAGTAGAAATTATGCAGGGTGGATTTATTATTGACATAAAACTCAAATTTTATTATGAGAAAACTATTTAAGATATTTAAGAAACTTTTGGTTTTCGCGTAATCAAAAAGAAATATTGCATTTTTGTTAGTTATGCAACTCACCTATCTCTGACCTCTGTACACCCTATATAAGTGGACTTGCTCCCCTATTATATCAGATAAATAATGCTGATGCTATAAGATAGTATACGAAAGAAGAGGAAGAAAGCAGATGGAGAAAGAGGGGATTTTAGAAAAACATTTGGACTGCATTGAAAGAGAACGCAAAGGAAAATACGTCATAATGTCATGTAGAGAATGATCTTCCCCAAAAATAAGACTTGACCAAGTCAGAAAAAGGTTATTTATTTATTCATTCATTGTTTTGTTTATTTTTGGCCACAGACAGATTTTCTTATTCTTATTTGAATTCAAAATTTCGTTTCGTCAAAACCCTACACAGGAAGGTGTGTTGTATAAGTGATTACTTCAAACTTTTGAGTACGTCATAAAGTACACCCCATGATAACCAGCATAAAACAAAACAAACAAACACAAATTACCGTGTCCTGATGCCTTTTGTTGGTGTGTGTTTTGTTGCGGTAGTTGTGACTCATGTACTGACTCATGTACGTCTCTTTCTTCCTCGTAAATTGATTCTCCATTAACTTGCCTGACAACAGGTTCTGTGCTTTCTGTTTCTGATTTCATTTCATTATCAGTTTCTTCTTCATCGGTGTCATCATCATTCTGAAAGGAGAATGTTGCCCGTAGTTCTGTGCCAATCTCAATATCAGAGGCGATTTCACACCAGATACGTCCATCTGAGGGACAAGGAGAAATGATTAAAACATAATTTTAAAATCTCACATTTTCTCTGTTGATAATTTAACTTATGAACATCTTGTATTTTGAAAATAGCTACAATTGCAAACCGTAGATAAACAAAGTGTAAATCAGAGGTCTGTTCACTCAAGAAATATAACAAGTATAGACATTGTATTTTATACACAGAGGATCTATCATGTTTAATTTGATCATGTGAAATTATATCAAATATCTTTAAAAGTATGATCACAGCAACGAAACAAAATATGTCACAAAAAATAAGCCACAAGTTGAAAGTGAATGTTACTGAAATTTTAAGCAAACTTGGCTATGTAATTAACTGCACTGCACTATATACTAATAGTGATCAAACCTCATCAATAATATTAATATCATCTCATCCATCACGTAATTGCCCAAGGACACCACGCTTGATACTAAAGGTTTCATTTTTCTTACTTCCTCTGATATCTATGAGCTAAAAATATATATTTAACTATCGATATTATTGTTCTGACTTAATTCAAAATAATAAAAATGAAAGACCTGAATGTTTTGTCTAGATTAGATATAGCGAAATATTGCTTTGAAAACAATAAACAAAGGACAAAGTTAAATAGGTGTGTATTTTTTTTTAATCCTGAGATAACCCTTATCATTTTTATTTTGAAATCTACATGTCTATATCAACGAGAGTTGGTACTTGACCCTTCTTGCGAACGATGGATCGGAAGATAATTTAAAAAAAAATGACAGCGATAGATTTAAGGTCACGGTTAAGCAAGACTGGTAGCTTTAGCTTAGCATAATTCCTACATCCACGAACACCAACAAGTTCTAAGTGGCGGGACATAAACGTTATAACTTGGACTGCTAGCTTAACACAGTCAAAAATAAGTATCATACCTTTTAGTTTCTAGAAAATCTTCAATCCCGATGACGTTGAGCATATTTTGTTACTTTTATTTTCCTCTAAATAACGTTTATTTTGTGTACAAAAAGTGCATATATTTGAAAGCCCTCCAGTGATAACCACGACTTCACTACTAAATTATGTTTCTGTCATGCAATTTCAAAATCTTACTCCCTGTCAACTGAGGTGCAAAATCGGCAAAGTGATGAACATTTTTTGAGGGTCACTCTTTATTGGACTCTTTATTGGACTCTTTATTGGACACGTGGTACAAATGGACTCACCTTCCCAGTAGACATGTGTGTTTTGCTCTGAGGTAGAAGCCGCTGACCGTAACAAGGCGAGCCAACCCCCAGACTGACCTGCGACATTGACCAGGGCCTGTTGTCCCTTTCTGTTGGTAAACTGTAAGTCAAACAGGTGAGAAGACGTTATATTTCTGATTACATTATATAGAGCATGACAGTTTGTAAGGACCTCTACGCGGATCAAATTAATCAATTTGTTTAGTTGTTGATGAATTCATTTCAGTGCGACTGGAAACACACGACGAGTTTTGTCATATGGTTGTTGTACCTATTTTCTAGAATTTGGACTACCCACCATGATCCGTATGGATCTGTTGATGACGAAGGTTACTTTCTTTGTTCTCTTTGTTATTAGTTATGACGAACATTTAGATTGTTTACAGTATGAACAACAAATCATGTTACACCACGGATGTGGAGTCGAAATCAGGAGTCGGAAGCTAGAGGGTTTAAGTCGGAGTCGGAATTTGGTTGTAACGAAATTAAACATTGACATTTTTGTCAGAAATCTTTGAAAACAGAAATTCACTTAACTCTATCTTAAGTTCATATAAGACATTTGTTTAAAGAACAACCTAAGGATTAATGGTTCAGCATGCGTTCAAATGACAGATTCACTAACCTGCACTATTAGATCTCCAACTTTGACTGCTTCGGGTGAAACTAGCTGACCTTGAAAAGGTCCGAGTGATGACCCTTGTGGAAGTGGGATGGCACAGCATACGACCCATCCAACACTACAGTTTCCATGGACTATCATCTGATGTTGCTTAAGATACAATACATCGCTTGGAAGCTGGAGCTGATTGACGAGAGCCTGCTCAGCCTTCTCCCTTGACTGCCTGCTTACAGAAGTGAACTGATCGTCTGAGGAGTGCAAGGCACCTCCAGATTTAGATCTAGATCGGGACCGAGAACACTGTGATCGATTTTGTCTTGATGAATGGTTCGATGCGAGATTCAGCGACAAGAAATTGTTTTTATCAGAATGAAGAGGGTCGTGTGACTCATTATTTGGTGTTGATGACTTTTCACTGACATAGGATTGAAACTTCTCATGATTTTGAATGTCAATTGTCTCCAAATCAACCTTCTCATCTGTTGACTGTAAACACTTACCGGTATTCGATGATTCTAAAAAGTCTTTATCGGGTTCAGATCCACTCTCGAATGTGTTAAGTCGTATTTCACTAACGGTTTTTTTCGAAGGTTTCACATCATCTGTCTTTTCCAGACTCCTCTTGAGTCGTCTTCGACTCTCTTCACTTGCACATGTCGTGAAATCACTTTCCTGCTGACCGTTCACTGGGTCTGTCACAAAAGAGTTGAATACAAAGTTGACTGTGGAATGAGCTTCGTCACCAGATATAGGTACACAACTTGAGTTGTCCAAAGCCTCTCCTTCATCTGTGAAACAATAAATAAAAACTAAATTGGATGTGAGAAAAAACAAAACAAAATTTAAGCTTGATGATAAAAGTGTCAAATTTTTGACTCATAACTATTTATGCAAATATGGTTGAAAGAGTGAAATATGGAATATAAATAACACATGCGTCTGCAATAAAGAGATAATCATGACAGTCTATCATAAGTACAATAAGAGATTGAAGAATCTCGACTTAGAGTGCTACTGGGTAGCGAATATAGTTATGATTAACCCCCTTTAAGTCTATCATAAGTATAAGAAATACTTTCTTATCCGCGTTTATTTTGAATACAGCATACACAAGGTTTGATTTGGTCCACTTGTAATAATGATTCAAAAAATCAGATGCAATATAAGTCTCCGGATCATCACAGTCACGCGACTTAAAGGAGACTATGACACAAGTCAAGCATGGTTAATCAAATAAAACTTTGCATTACTGCTACTTGTTGACGTTACTTGTCCTTAAACGAAATTCTTGACACTTATCAAATCATAATCATTATCCAGAAATATATTTGAGGACAAGTTATCAGAAGTGATAGTGATAGAGTAAGATATCAGTCGATAGTTTCATTATCACGTGACAATGAGTCATGAGGTGGTAACATCTTGGTCATATGAAGAGTAAACAAAGTATCTAAGTTCTTATCTCCGTTGATGATACACTTGAGATAACATAGCAGTTATCTGCTCTAGCACCTCAACACTTATACTACCTAGAGATAGGAGAAATAGGTTATTTTACATGCCAGTTTTAGCGATAACGGACCGTTGCCGAGTCAGTCCAGGACAAACACATTTTGTAAATGGTCCTTTTAGATTTGATAAATAGAAGGAAAAAAGCAAAGAACACCCCTGAATATGCAAAAATGAACTAGGAGGTACAAAAGATAGAGGGGAAAGACAACTGGATAACTCTAACTGTGCTGAGTTGGAAGAGTGTGAGGACACAACAGTACGAAAAAAAATCCATGAAGATATTAAAGGCGTCTCAGGCAACAATAAGGGAACGTTCACATATAATTTCATCAGTTGGGGGATCACCTACGATGACGAGGGGTGACTTTGAAAAAGGTAAATGGGCACAAATTGACCAAAATGATGACAAGGGGAGGGGGGTCAAAATCAGCAAAATTGTTATGACGTAATATGTGAACAGTCCCTTAGGACAAACACGACAGTAGCTACATCAAGGACAGAGTGGACACTTCATTTTTGAGAAAGAATAAGGTACCAGCGATGATCAGAGAATATGTTGCAGAAGATCAAGGTACCAAAGATTATCAGAGAATATGTTGGAGAAGATCAATGTTCCATAGATGATCAGAGAATATGTAAGAGAAGATCAAGGTACCAAAGATGATCAGAGAATATGTTGAAGAAGATCAAGGTACCAGAGATGATCAGAGAATATGTTGGAGAAGATCAAGGTACCAAAGATGATCAGAGAATATGTTGGAGAAGATCAAGGTACCAGAGATGATCAGAGCATATGTTGCAGAAGATCAAGGTACCAAAGATGATCAGAGAATATGTTGTAGAAGATCAAGATACCAGAGATGATAAGATAATATGTTGGAGAAGATCAAGGTACCAAAGATGATCAGAGAATATGTTGGAGAAGATCAAGGTACCAGAAATGATCAGAGAATATGTTGTGAGAAAGATCAAGGTACCAGAGATGATCAGAGAATATGTTGGAGAAGATCAAGGTACCAGAGATGATCAGAGAATATGTTGCAGAAGATCAAGGTACCAAAGATGATCAGAGAATATGTTGTGAGAAAGATCAAGGTACCAGCGATGATCAGAGAATATATTGTGAGAAAGATCAAGGTACCAGCGATGATCAGAGAATATGTTGGAGAAGATCAAGGTACCAGCGATGATCAGAGAATATGTTGTGAGAATTATTTGCAGATGAAAGACCCACACTTTCAATCCTAAGAAATGAAGAAAGCCCACTAATACTTAATTCAGAAGTAAGAAATGCTATGAAAAGTCACAAATCTGACAAGCGCCCGGGGGAAGATGGTTTATCAACAGAAATGATAAGACATTTAGAAGATTTTTATGTAGAAAATGGCAGATATGTACAATGACATGTATATCACACACCCCGAATGATCTTCTGAAGTCAGTCTATATAACTATACTAAAGAAGTAACGGGGTACTCAGGTCATACAACCACAACTTTAAGTTGTATGTCACATGTTATGAACATTTTCCTGTTCACACATACGGAAAGAATCAGACAAGGAATCATAAAGATGTTGACTGGATCCAATTTAGCTTCAGACCCGGCTCTAGAACAAGAGAGGGATTTTCTACTTAAGTGCTCTGGCACATCATAAACATAATTGAGGTGGATCACGATCTATAAACATGTTTCATTGTCTTTGTAATGCTTTTGATAGAGTACACCATAAAGTTCTTAAGGATTGACTGGAAATTATTTGCAATTAAATTAGAGACATCCGCATCATTACAAATGTATATTGGTACCAAAAAGCTGCTATCAGAAAAGAAAATGAATTACAGAGATTTGCAGAGAAGTTAGACAATGATGTGTCTTGACACCATACATGTTTAACATAAACAAATAATTATATTTAGAGACGCAGAGAACTAGCAGGCATAATATTAAATGGATTGAATGTAAACAATCTGCGATATGCAAATGACACTGCACTAATGGCAAATAATGAAGAGAAATGCAGAAACTAGTTAATGCTGTTAAAAAATAGCAGTCAGCAATTCAATTGAATTAAATTAAATTTTATTCTGAGCTCAGACACATTAGTGCAATAGAGCAGAACACTTAAAAAAATACAAACAAGTATATATAAATAGCATGGCATAGACAAATAATATGAACATATTTTTCCATGAGCAAAATCATTAGCAATAACAATGTAATAATATGTGATGTGCAATATTTTTTGCTAATTCCTCTCTACGTTGGTGACGGCTAGCTAATTTTACGAATTAGCCGTCACCAACAGCAAACATTTGCTTTCTCGCCCTTACCATTTACGAAAGAAGTAAACGAAAATCGGTAAGGATGAGAGGATATGTGATGCCTTATGGCGGCATGTATTTTGCCCCAATTTTTAAGAAATATGGCAGAAGCATGGACACTGACTGATGTGATGGAGAAGAAAATTAAGGCATTTAAAATGTGGTGTTTGAGGCGTATAGGTAGAATGAGCTGGATAGAAATGAAACCCATTCAAGAAGTATTGAGCAGCTGAATACAGAGTGAAAACTTTTGAAACATCAAAGCTTAGAAAGCTTCGATATGTCGGCTTCATAAAAAGGAAAACAAGTTTTTAAGGCAAAATTTGGAGGGAAATTTAGAGGGCTCTCAAACAAGAGGCAGACCAAGAAGCACTTGGATGGACAACATCAGAGACATGAAAAGCAAAGAGAAGCACCAGTGAACAAGAATGACTAACGACCGTCACCATTGGAGTTTCTTTGCACGTCAACCTCTACAGCGGAAAAGACACTTACAATCCAGGTAATTGGTCAGTATATATATATAAGTAGTAACAGCAATAGTAGTAGTAGCAGTAGAAGTAGCAGCAGTAGCAGTTGTAGCAGTTGTATCAGCAGTAGAAGTAGTAGCGGTAGTAGCGGTAGTAGCAGTAGTAGCGGAAGTAGCAGTAGTAGCAGTAGTAGTAGTAGTAGCAGTAGTAGCAGTAGTAGCAGTAGTAGCAGTAGCAGCAGTAGCAGCAGTAGTAGCAGTAGCAGCAGTAGCAGCAGTAGTAGCAGTAGTAGCAGGAAAAGTAGCAGTAGTAGCAGTCACAGGAGAAGTAGCAGCAGTAGTAGCAGCAGTAGTAGCAGTAGTAGCAGTAGTAGCAGTACAAGTAGCGGTAGCAGAAGTAGCAATAGCAGGTGTAGTGGCAGTAGCAGTAGTAGAAGAAGTAGAAGTAACAGTTGCAGTAGGAGTAGAATCAGCAGTAGCAGTAGCATAGCAGCAGTAGTATTGCTGTTTTTGTATTGTTTGTTTTTTAAACAAAACCTCTCAGGTGTTGGTTTGACATCTGCTTAACTAAATAATAATTTGATTGTTTACAAATAAATTAGATTTAATCTGTTATATTAAGTGAGTCATCACTTTGTTTTGCTGATAATCAATTCAGCAAAAAGAGGTTTCAATTAGAAGAAAGTTCACAAAAACACCCCTCTATCAACAATAGTCGCTTATCTCAATGAAACTAGAACTTATGTGCCCCTCAATTCGCCGATTATTTGTTAAAGATTTACCTTGATAATTTATTTTCATGAATTAAAGGCGTGAAGGCGTAGAGTGTCGAAGTGTTAGTCTTCGGAGATTTACCGTCAAACTTGTCTTTTACTTGTAGCTCCTCAATTACGTAGGATAGATTTAGTGTGAAAACAGGCCTTTTCCTGGCCTAAATAAACTGCAACAAAATTTTGAAATCAAAATTCTTTGGGTAAATTAACATCCCCTCTTTCATTGAATAGGATTACAGTTTTTTCGCATCGGAAATGCCCGTAAGTCGTTGACAAATATGGCAATAAAGCCGTTGTTATATTCTCAAGATTGGTGGTAAGGCCATTTAAAATAAAAGAACAGTTTCTCACCACTTTTTTCTGAAAAACATAATGAAGCATGCTCTTTTTATTTTTTATTATTTTCTGACTCCATCCCATCGGCTAACTTTCAAAACTGCTAAAAATGCGTCAAGCGCTCCATAAGTTCAATTCGCACACCCGTTAACACTTAATTTGTCTATGGACAGGGCCTCTGGTGGAAATTTGTAATAACAACGAGGTTGACAAACACCTTTTAGCCCTCTAAAATTTGAAATCTATAAAAAAATAACAATAATAATTAAAAAAAACAACAATGCGGCGGCAAATTCTTGATGCGGGCAGTGATGAGAATCTATTGAGTTTTTTTTATCTGGCCTAATACAAAGCATTTTTTGTCTTGCAATAAGTGTTGCAATCCATTTCCGGGGTAAAAATTTGGGTTTTATATTGCCTTCAAGGTCATAATTTTTAAAGGTTAAAAATAGAAAATTGTGAAAGTAGAACAGGGGCGCCAACAATTCTTTACTCTACGTATTAGCAATACATGTAATGATCATGTGTAACAAAAATTTCGATGAAAATTGAGTTAACCTGCCTTATGTAAACTGCTATGAGAAAACTAAATTTTAGAAAAAGGTCTTCGAACTTTTGTGAAGAACAGGTTTTCAGACGAACAACTTTCTCACAAATTATGCGATTCTAACACATAAAACCTTCAATTTGCATCTTAATCTTCATCATTCATTAAGTAAAATAGCCAAGGGAAAGGATTCAGGCAAAAACCTATTTTGATAAGAGTTTGTGATGTCACCTCACACCTTGATATATGCACATACATAAACGTTTGTGATTTCCTCTCTTTACTGACTTTAAGGTGAGTTCGTGGGCGTCGTCTCGGTTGATGGGGAATATGTAAAAGTAATTAAAGGTTCTGCTGTTACAATCTTGTTCATATCGAAATTATATAGATTATGATTATCGAGATATGCCCCTGTATCAGGGAGGTCTTGCTGTGAAAGGCGTTTCTTTGATGATCAAACCTTATGCTCAAAGAAAATGTAATGGGATTAATACGTTATACGTAAAAAAAAAAGACCGGAAGCAAATTGCAGTCATATTGTATCGCTATGAGTCTATGAGTGCGAAGATCAATACAAGACGGAGAGTAAACACACGATATATTTTTTCATATTTTTTTAACTCATCTTTTTTTTGCTCTCTTGTTAGACTCAGGATGGCCGAGTGGTCTAGTCACCCGATCTTTAGAGCGATATTGGATCTCTGGGGAGGGTGGCTAGAAAAAACGTTGTGGGTTCAATCCCGTCAAAGGACACATTTTTCAAGGTAAAACAATGTGTAAAGCTATCCTGGAATGCGGTTGGTGCATACCGCTGGTGCAAACAGATTTCATTATCAGTACTTGCATGTCCCCGATCCTTGGTAGGCAGGATCATGTACCTAGTCCTATCGGAGACGGACGATACAATTGTAGGACACATGCTAGTCGCACACTAAAGATCCCCTGGTGGTTGCTCAGAGTATCATCCGGGCAAAAGTCAAAAGAAATGTCTTACCAAAAACTGTCGGACTCTGACAGTCTAAATAAAACGAGTACTTCAGAAGACGGGTGGCGGCCGCCCTCTGGGCGAAGGGAAGCACCAAAGTGTTAACGCAAAACATGTGTTAAGCATAAACATGTGTTCGAAAAAAAAGATGAGTGTGTTAAAAGCGGTACGTTAACGCAAAATTCAGTCAACAGTAGTTGACTTCGTTCGAGGTTAAAGCCAATGATCAGAAGAAGAAGATGTCAATGCGTTGTTACTAAAAAAGCATTGTCATTCTCTTTGACTATTTTACTAGATGATATGACTTTAAGAGTTACAATAATACCTCCAGTATTTAAATGAGCCGAAAGTTGAAATAAAAGGTCAACATCATAATTACGATCTTACTGATTCTTACTATGCATCAAGGATGAACTAAATCGACAAATTTTTCGGTTTACAAAAAGGATTTATATCTGATATTTATGTTTGGATATTCAGGTTTCTTCTTTATAACTACTTTGTTATCAACATTATATTTGTGTTTATGATAGTGTCATTATGCTTTATTTTGTTTGCACATCTTGCTTCGTCCATTTACTTTTAAACACAGGCATTTTATACCCGGGGGAGATTGTCCAAGTAAGCCTTGTTTCCTTCAGAACATCTGCCTTCCGAACCCCAAATACACTGTGATAACCACTCAATGACAACTATGATGTATTCCAGAAAATAAAGTCCTAATTTGACGTAAGTGAATTGTCTAGTCTACAACTTATCTGTTATTGGAATACATTACTCAGCATAATTTAATGTCACTTCATTAGAGACAGGCTTATACATTTTGAGCGAAAGTATTTAGATACAATATTCACAAGTATCAAACCAATTAAGTTTGTATTCATTCATTTGGATTGATCCAGTTCCAGTTAGGTGAAGGAAATTCCTGCAGGCAAGATAATTCATACCAAATATATTTCCCTAGGTGGTTTTAAAATGCATATTCTAGATCAGACTGTACCATTTTAAACTTAGATATAGCGTCATTTATTGTTGATAAACATTCGGATCTTCTATCTTGACTACAAGTTTTTCTAGATTGCCGATCCTCTTTATCATCACGAACTCACACATGATCCAGGACGAAGTAGTTGGATATACATCTTTCAGCTTTCACTTTCACATTAAAGTTTGAGACGACATGATCATCTGCCTATACCAATGTCGGTCTCAAAGCAGATGGTTCAATGTAAGATCTATCATAATCCACCGCAAATCAGAAGGGTGTGTGGATAAGACGATTGTGCCTCATATCAGTCCCTTCTGTGCTATGGGTGTTGTCCAACTTAATTGACCCGGTGCAGAGAAAATAATTAATTCCACAAATACTAAAAAAAAATCAAGTTTGGCCAAATACAAATACAAGCTACCTATAGCGTTAGATTGACCTCAGTATGATTGATGAGGTTGTCTTGGTGAAGGCCATTAACAAACAAGTAGAGCGCAATACGTCCCTCACAAGGCAGGTCAACATGTACTTATGGTAAGAGGTACACACGCTTTCTGAATTGCTTTTTAGATTGAGTGTGTTTTGGCTGAAGTCAACATTGTTTTTGGGGTTCATTATTGGCCTCTTTGAATAGACATAAGTGTGCATATAAATGTCTGATAGTTTGATTATACCACACTACATGAATTAATATTGTAAATCAACTACCTGGGAGTGATGTCAAGTCTGTACTTCTACTTAAAGCATTGTCTTTCGCTGTACTAATGGCGGCTTTTGATAATATGTTCGTACTGTTTGTATAAGTATAGAAACTTAATGCTTGTTATGTGTTCACCTCGTATTCCTCGTGCAAATAAGCACTCTTTGATTGAATGTCGCATTAAAAGGCCAATGTATTTCATTCGATTTTTGCTCCAAGGCGTTCATAATTAAATATGGAATTACAATTCATACTTTCGTAGAATTTCAGTCGCGTGCATGTTATGTCTGTGTTTTCCTTCATGTATTTGCATATATCTGTCGTATTCTAAACGCTCATATTTATTATTTAACCGATCTTTAAATAAGTAAAAGTGTTCCGATAATTACCGATTCAAGCTAATCATTCTCATTTTCACAACAAGATGTTGTAGACCCAAGGCTATACATATCTATGTATTGCCGCCGAACAAGAGTTAGCGCGGACTGGTTGACTAATCGAAATATAATTAAACATTCACAAGGTATTATTCAATCTTTAGAATTTAACTAACCAAACATAAATTTGTCAAAAAGAATAAAAACGAGTGTACAAGTAGTAAGTGTGTCCAAAGATAGCACATCAGCTTTGAAATCGTACACATTTTTATGAGCAAAGGTATTTCGCACACTTACTCCTGATAAGCATGGCCAAAGATACATATTACATGATTCGCTTCGGAGAGATAAGGATATAGTTTTTGAATGATAGCTGTGTAATACATTAGACTTTTTCATTAAACAGTGGTTCTACCTTACTTCATGTATTCAGACTAGTATCAGTAATGTTCGCTTCATAGGTTATACAACTGATGACATAACAGCTAAAAAAGAACATATTGTATGCCTCCGTTTGTTAGAACTACCAATAGCATTTCTTATATTATTATATAATAGCTGGAGAACAACTCATAGATTTGTCTTAAATCTTTGCTTTTTAATTCGTTTTTATAGCGAGAAATCTATCTTTTTTTCTTATTTTTTTCTTCAGAGACAAGGCGGTTTCATATATACTATAGAGTCCAAGGATTACGAAATGAGGCCGGTAAAGCACCACTATTGAATATTTTATATACATGATGCAGTCGGTAAAGAAAATAATATGCTGGCACTCATCCGAAAAATTATAGTAATGATAGTGATGACGCTATTCGTTATGAGTTTATTGACGTTTTAATATCAACTCATTGACATAAATGTCAACGATGTGGTGACCAAAGCTCGTCAACACTCTCGTTACTTTTCTTATTGACAGTTTATTATACGCAAGTTATGCCACGCTTTTTGGACACTTACGCCTTGACCAATAACATGATTCTCAAGGGATGCTGAAATGGCAATTAGTTCCTGAAGATACTGATAATGAGTTATATAATCATCTACGTCATCGCTTATATTGGAACTGAATACAACCATACTTGGAAGGCTATTCGATGGATTTAACATACCATTGGAAAAGCAGAAAGTGCCCTTGATTCAAGATCAGAAGTCCCGAGTTCACTTTCCAAGAAAAAGAAGAAGAATTCCAATAAGAAGAAGAAGAAGAAGAAGCAATTATTCAGAGACAAACTTTCCCATAATATTATCATTTAATGATTCATTTTTAAATAACCCCCCCCCCCCCTCTCTCAACGCTTTCGTCTCGTATCAGTGTAATTTCTCAAAATGTAGTTATTTGAATAATATCTTAATGAAATTGTTTATTTAAGATTTAATGAACACGAAACATATTTGATGCGGATATATTATGTTTTTCCCAGTGACCTAGATAGAGAGAGAGATAACGTCAAATCAAGATCTGTGACGTCACTAATGGCTTTTTACCTGAGTTTCTCTCCTGCCTGGTTCTAGACTTCACAATCATTCCTTACACTGTGTGTCTTAGAGAAAGTAACAACGAAGTGGAGGTAGATAATTTCTGTTTGAAAAAAGTATACAACATTATACGTATGTACTTTAACTCTAATTCGGAGACTAGAATTAAATATGTGACCACCTATTTAAAAAAAAAGGTTTTCGCAGTTTCTGTTTTAGGATACCAATGTTTAGGATAGGTAAAAAGCCATCATGAATGCCGTATAAGTGTTTTCTTTCGCCAGTTGGAATAATATACGTTTTCTTACCAAGTGAGATTTCCCTTAGTTTGAGTGTTCTTTCAGTTGGAGATTTATTTCAGCTGTGGTTGTCTTTAGAGGAAACACGATTTTGGTTTTGTGGTCTGGAATTTTAACGTTTTGTAGATATTTAACTAATTAACATGTTATAATTGCCTCTGATAATTTATGAAATTTAGGTTTTGAAGAATTTATATCGCGTGAGTGAACATGAGTTTATATTTATATGATTGTTGATGTGTACACCAGCGCGTGAATGTAAGTATGTTCAATGTTGTCTTAATGTTTGTGTGATTTTACTAAATGATATTAGTTTGTTTTACCACATCACCTGACCACCTGTTGATGTCATCTCGTCTCTAGGGGTTGACGTGCTATGATCTGCCATTCTGCTCTGTTGTACGTTGAACACTCATACCTCCACATGCAGGTCCATTGGTTAATGTTACTACTCCAGGAAAATCGTGGTCTTCCCCTCTGTCTTCTGCCCTCTATGTTTGCATCAATAACTTGTTTAAAGATACTATGTTGTCGTAACATCTTTCCTCGTGTTGATACTGTTT
>JAUUEB010082622.1:0-15480 GCA_032362205.1 Clione limacina | reverse complement strand
CTATTGTTCAGTGACAATAACAATGATCTTTGACGAAGACAGTGGGACGCCCGTCTAGTCGAGTGAGCGATGTTTACGGCGATAGCTATCTGGATTTATTAAAAGGTAAAAGTCTTCAATTAAATGAGAATATATAGGAAACAATCTTAATTACTTCATATGATCCAAAATATTTGCATTTTCATATTTTTTTTCAGTCCATCACAATCTATAGTATGTTTGCTATCCTATGTTTAAATTACAGCAAATTTCACCCGATATTTTGGAGCTTATTGAAGTGCAAGAAAGTAACCAAGCAAGCAAGCATACAATTCAGTGTATATTGTTATAGATACTAACAACAAATGGTCACCAAATAGATAGAAGTGGAGAGGATATATTTTTTTTTAATTACCTGTTCAGACATTAGGCTAACTTTCAAGGAGCGGACGTAGAAGGTTCTCATTAAGTCATCATTGTCTTCATCAAGAGCTCTCTCATATTCACGAGTTATCTCAGGAACATGCATCATGTCAAAGCAACACTGGAACACTGGGTTTGGAACTTGACCTGGAACATTCTCCAAAGCCCATTCCACACGGATAGGATCAGATTGAAGGCAGCATTGCACAATTTCATTCAACTTGCGAACCTGAAGACAATTGAAATGAGCAGGATAGGAAATGTTCAGCTTTCGACTAAAATGAGTTTCAAAAGATTACCTGAGGTCTTCAAGATCAAATTTGTGGAGGCAATAAAAAAGATGGATTGTTCAAGTGTTTCAGTGTGAGTGCAATATAAAGGGCACAGGGTTTGCAAGTCACAAGTTTACTGATAACTTCTACATGAATAAGACTGAATGTGTGTCTGTTTGTGTTTTGGTACCTTTCTATATATGCACCAGGATAAAACCCAGTTTGACACAAATCACACAAATATTTGATAAGTTGGTCACATACATAAAAGGATGTGTAGCTGACATGTAAATTGGTACATTCTAAGAATTTTAACAATATTTTTGTATTTTATCTTTCCTTCCTTTTAACCCATCATCAATGAAATTACGCAAATCCTATCCTCACTAGCACATGCTTTCCTTTCACTCACTTTTTTTTCCAAAAACCCTTAATAAAACACACAAAATATGATATTAATTTAACTAACTGGTTTTGAACTGCATTGCTCAGAATTACATGTTGCCTGACTTAATTTTACAAATATTGAGTATTAGTATTATTTTATCTAGAAAATCCCTTTTCTCTTTACAGAAACCAAGCCAATTTCTATTTTGTTTCCATCTTTTGACTTTTGGTACAATTTTCCTTTTTTACTTGACTCTTATTTGGTCTGTTAAAATTGTATCCTGGGCAAAGCCTGGAAAAACCCCTCGTTTATTGTATAATATAAGCAATATTTTTATAAAATCTATTTCTATGCTAAGTAAACAAACCTGCAGAGCTTTGAATAAAGGCCTACTGCCATCTGGTCTGAGAACATGTCGCCAGCATGAACGGTCTTTTTCTTCCCCCATCGTCTGCATTCTCATGAGTAATCTACTATTGGAAGTGGCATCATCAAGTAAAGGAATCTGCATGTCAGCCCGCAGCTGACGATCAACATCTGATTCTTGTTTCTGGATTCTCTGAATGACAAAAGTGATAAAAAAAGTGAATTCATCGGAAACTTATAAAACATTCAATTGAAATAAAATAAACTCAAATTCACTAAATTAAAGAAAAACTTAGAATCAGTATGAATAAAGAAAAAAGCTGGAAAAAAATGTGTACAAGTCTTTTTTATAAAAATACATTTCAATTTGCTAAGTTTTTGGTTAATGGTCTTAGTCATTTAAAAGTTGACTTGTTATGATTTACAAATTTGTAGCCCTACAGAGAACAAAGAGTAACTCATTATTAGCATTACAAATATGATTTATGACGACACTAATACAGATTAACTCTTTAAACTATGATATGATAATAACTAAAGCAATTCAAAATAATAAACAATATGCTGTGTTTACATTACAAATGATTATGTCTTGTATGAATTGTTTAACTGTACACTGTTGTTTACTATACTTAGATAACCTCATTGAATGTGGGCCCAACATATAAGTCACACATTATCTGATTGAACTAGATGACTTGTCCTTGAAAGAATGACTCTTGTTTTCCCTCCTAAACAGTCATGTGACCAAGGCAATTCATCCATGATTAAGAGCGCAAGTAAGATAATACCTGTTTACCACAACAAGAGAAGTCACAACGTAATATACTACTTTCACACATCACATGATTATTTCCCTTTATCAGCTTGTGCCGTCTGCAATGAACCTGATGCTGAGGACAATTATCAAGTAACCCACTAAATACATTATATATATTCAAGATTGGTAATTTACCTCTAGATAATCTCTAATCATCAGTTTTCTGTCCCAAATGTAAAGAACAACACGAATTTCCTGTCTTGAAGGTGTTATCTGAACATGAGAGCCAAACACCATTGCACAGATGGATGGAAGACTTGGCTCTTGACATGTAGTGCAGAAGTAACCACTGAAACAAATACAACAAGAAGTAAATCACATCCCTCTCTTCAGGCTTTACAAGTTCAAGTTCAAATGTTTATAGTAGGGTCTTGGCCAATTTGGCCTTTTACAAATCATCACTTGTGCTCATAACTGAGTGAAGAATTTTGAATCAATTATATAAAATACTTAATATCTTGAAAACTTGTGTTTAATGATGTTTTTAAGCAAGGTAAAAATAATAAACCATCAAGTTTTATTTAAGCTAATGTGAGACATTAACCAGTTATGTACTTAATCACCATTGCACAATTAAAAAAAGATTATAGAGATATTTCTAAAGCTCCCAAATGGCTCTTGGAGCTCTACACTTTAAAGAATGATATAACACATAAGAAAAAAAACAAATACTCATAATTACATATAAAGTTGACAAATAGTCAGTTATACTGTCAAAAAGTGATCAAAAACAAAACATACTAAAGATGTTAAGACAATTCAAATAGGTTTTGACAAAGACATGTTTTTTTCTATGATTTAATGGTAAAAACCTCCTGTATGGAACATCTGAATAGACATGAAGTATTATAGGACTAAAGGTGTTATAAGATCTTGTGTGGGTTTTCTTAGAATAATTCTTGCTGCTTAATAACCTTGCAACCTTTTTAGTCTACTGATAACATCAATTAGATGATTAAATAATTCTATCTAGAAAAAATAAAAGATAAAATTATGATTTTAAGAGATGGCTCACTTAGAAGAGAAGACATAATTGGGTACAATCTGCAAAGATTTATGGTCAAAACCATGAACCTATTAAAGAAACAACTAACCTAAAGTGTGTTGTGCTGACAAGGACTGTGTTCTCAGCACCATTCTCCCAGAATCCTTCATCCCTGAACTCATTGGAACTTGACTTGTGTCTCAGAGGTAACACTGATAAACTGCCATTCTCCTCAACACTAAAAGTATAAACCTGTCAAATAACATATGGAATGTGAGTTACACATAACAAGAGTATTGAGATGACATTGACAATTCTATATACAGGATGATTTAAAAAGGAAAGTCACTAAACCATGTCTTATTTCAACACTTTTTATCCAAATTCAAAATTGCTTCAAACTTCTCATATTCAGTTAAGAGGACAAATGATCTTAAAATTTCAAGCCAATAGGTTGAATTTTAATAGAGTAATAAGAAAATTTAAAAAAGTGTTTTTCTCTTAACCAAGCTGACTTTGTTTGAGTTGGTAGGGGTATAAGAAACAAACAAGCAAAACACATTGTATGTCAATATAATTACTAAGTAAGAGCATAGTAAAATAAATCATTCTTGCTGCAGCTTAAAATGCATCATTTAAGTCATCCATTTAAAACGCATTTTAGTGCATTATTCACAGACATTTATCTACAATACCCAATAAATAAATAAAAAGCTGAGCAAAACTTACGTTGACAAGACTGCTGTCCACCTCAGCAGCCAAACAATGAGGTAGATGTATACACACAAGCCTGGTGAACTCACTGGATGCGTGGTACTCTACCACTGGGCTAATCAGGGTCTCTTCTGATGTGATGCCAAACTTAAAAAGACAATAAATAGTAAGCGATTGTCAATTATTAAAAGTCAAATAGATCCCTATGCTGACCAAATGCTTTGTGTTAAATACCAGGTGAGCCTCTCACTCAATAGACCCTAACTATTCCACTACTAAACCAGAACACCAGAACTCAATGATCAAGAAGAAAACAGAGTTTAGCAATGGGGTCCTGGTGAGTGTATATTTAACCTAGCTTTTACCACTAAAGAAGTCAGCCAGAACAGTGATGTGTTGAAGCATAATTTGAATCCACATGAACCCGATTATCCTTGGTCAGGGCCTCATCGGCAACCCTACTCCAGACCAGGAGAAGAATGGAACTTGACAACTTACAAAAGCACAAAAATGTTGCTGAGACTCCCAATTAAATTTAGAAAAATATAAAACTTTGTCCAAAAAAACAGTACGATTATAACAGGAAATAATCGATTGAAATAAAAAATGTGAGACTTACTTGTAAATGCCACATCAAGTGTTTTCAAACATAATTTTTATTGTGGGGGTCTGAGGGCATGCCCCCAATAAAAATTGAGCGAGTACAGGTGAAAACCTGCGCATTTTATGGATTTTTAGTTTTAAAAGCTTCATCAACAAAAAGGATTTCATTTATTGTCATGTTTTAGCAATGAATATAACTGTTAAACTTAGAATAATGTTGCTTCTAGTTTAGGGGCTAGCCTCTTGAACAGACTGGCTGTCAAGGCTCATGATCCTCAGGCGCGTAGCCAGGGGTGGACATGGGGGAAAGTCCCCCCATTTGAGATCCAAAATGCCCTAAATTTGCACAATTTTTATGTAATATCAAAAATTTCGGCAGCTTCGCGGCCATTTCTTTGATAATATGCTATTACTTGCTCTTAATTGCTCTAAATTCGCATCATTTTAAACCAATCTCAAAAATTTCGGCCGCTTCGCTGCCATTGCTTAGATAATATCCGAGGTTGCCCCCCTTCCCCATTTCAAAATCCTGGCTTCGCGCCTGATGATCCTAATGGTTATATAAAAATAGTAGTCCAAAGCAAGTCTCACAAATCTCAATGGTTATTCAAACAAAGCAATGATTCTAGAATGTTTGGATCATTAGATCTATCCTCAAACTGTAATAAATCAATTTCAAGAACAAGCTCACATAAATCCAATGTTTTTCAAACAGTTGAACATTTCATCACACATGCAAACCCCTCAGTTTAAAAAAATTGGATCAGAAAAATAAAAAAGTTGTGTTTTTTAGAAAACAATAGGGATGCCTTATCTCGAACTTAGTAAAACACATGAAACTCAATATATATATATGTGTGGAAGCATTGGAAGTTGGCCCGAAAATTTACCTTTTATACAATATCACAGCTTGCTACTAAGAAACAATTTTAAGTAAACTATTTGTATTTCTGTGGACTTTTTTATAATTATATACCTTGAAAACTTAGTGCTAAAGAAAAAAAGTTTGCTGATTGGAATACTAGAAAAAAAGCCGAAAAATGGTTGACTCTCCAAAATTTCTGTAGATTGGTCGTTTTTTTGTTAAAAATTAGTATCGACAGGGAAATTCGGTATCTAACAGGAAAATATATAATATGGCCTTGGTCAACATCTCTGACTCCTATGATAAAAGGCCCAATTTCAAGTACAGCTCTAGTTGTCTCTGGTTATCATCTAGCCTGTTAAAGTCACAATCTGGATAATATCACAATTTTTTCATTTACCATTACCAAATTTGTTTTTTACTATAAAACAACTCCCCTTTATATCACAATATTTCGCGAAAACTCCCCTTTTTATCACGATATCTTGATTGAAAATGTCAATAAAATCGTCTTAAAATGGATATCTGTGGCAAAATGTTTGAGTTAAGAATCAGAGATTGGGTATCAGTGATCAAAACGCTTGTCTAGACACTGCAGACTGTATGGCTAGCACCTATGTAATCTATCTTGCAGACACTACGTAATGGCCAAACACATCTTCTTGACACTTTTGCCACCTGGCAGGCAGACATGTGTGTTTTGACCAAAACCATCCACTTGATAATCACTTCATTTTCGTCTCCTAGGCGTCATACTACGGGTGTCGGTCATAATTCATCTCTCCCTCACACAAACAATGCAGCGATCAATGGGGTGAGGCTTTCCGTAACGCTGTTGCATGAGGTCAACTGATTATGCACTTTGTCAATAGGCAGGACCACCCTATTCGCAGTTAAGCTATTACTTTCTTTGTTTGTTAATGCGGTCAATTTCAATAAAACATGAAACTCTGGTTGAGATTTACATTCACTATCATTTGATTGATACACAACAATTCAAACAATAAACATGCCTTGTGCTAGAACCGAACTAACCTTCAATGACAAGTTAAAAATTATTGATGCAATTGTTGCTCAAGAGAAAATCGGCCAGACTAACTTCGCTCAACTTTCAACATTAAACTGTTGTTAAACCCAGTGAGTTTATTTACTTAGTAAATTCAAAGGTTTGTTAGAACAAAAACATTTTCGTAATCAAGCAGTTCACCCTCGAGGAAAGCAGCGAACTGATAAGGCCAACAACGTAGGTAACCACCAAAGTCATTCAATTGCCGCTCCTTCCGGTTTCCCTTTATTATCACAATCCTTTTAATATCAAGATTTCTCCAATGAAAATGGTCTGTGATAATAACCGGAGAATACTGTAGTGCTGCATGTCTGCTGCCACTTTTCACTGGCTTTGTCCATTGTCAAAGATACTGATGTGGGACCTGCATTTCATATAACCTTATAGCAAGGGCGTAAAATGTCAACAACCAACTGACCAGCACATCATTATAAACCTTAGTAAGTATTTTGGCTTATTGCAACTGAAACACAAATTTTCTACAGAGAAAAAAACAATATACTTCTGCTGATTTTTTTTGGAATTGTATAATGATCGAATAAAAATAAAATCCATTTTCTCTTCTAATAATTAATCCAAGTGTTTGTAAAAATCATTTCTCTTTAATAAACAAAAAAATTTGATGTTACCTTTGTCTCTTACCTAGTTAAAAGAAGTCAATATTTTTTTTTATTTTTTTTTAATATTCGTGTATTAAGATCACCAATAACTAACAAAATCTAAGAGAGAAGGCCAACAGACAGCTGGGGTAGGATAATCCAAGCCCTAGTGGTCCCTGGGAACCGGCTGACCTCCAAAACAGGGCATGAAGTCAAAGGAGAGGACTTAAAACAAAGAGGCTAAAACCAAGACAAGCCAAGGACCGAGACACCTGGAGAACCCTCATTATTTCATTGTGAAGTCTAACCATGCAGCATGGAAAAGGACTATAAACGTAGATGATGATGAAGTTAACGTAACCTTTATCAAAAATGTTTGTAGTATTCAAATGTAATCTATGGTTTCTTAATAATAAAAAAAGAATATCAGTGAATGGCAGATGTGTTTGCGACTATAAAATTCCAATTATTTAGAGTGTCGTTATCAAGAAGATAACGTAAAATAAAAAAGAGAAAGTTAGAAAGAGATAGAAATCAAGAGAGAACCAATCATACTTCCTTATTATTAAAGTCAAAGTTTATGTAACTTGTTCTTACTTTCTTTCGAATTTCCGGAACATCAGTAAAAATAGCACCATAAATGTCACAATATATGCCCTTAGGTACAGCATTGGGCACAACAGTAAGAGATACATCAGATCTATTGGCTTGCATCACACCACCTTTACTTGTAAATGTACCACCAAACTGCCAAGTTGTTCCAAACACTGAAAAATATTTGTATAAGTAAAATCAACACAATAGGTATAATATGGTGTAAAGAAATTAAAACAGAGTGAACAATGCATGTGCTGTTCTTGTATGAAAGAAACATCTGAATATACTAGATGACCACACAAAAATATAAATTAAATTCAAAGCAAAAAGGTTTTTACGTTCAATCTATATATACCTCAGACAAAAACTGTAAGAAAACACACATCAAATCACAGCCTATGTTTTATAAATCACAGAAATGTATGTTCACATATTTAGTCTATCAGGAAACCACAAAGATGATAAAAATAGATGAAATGTCAAGGCTTATCCCAGAGGATGTCACACTTATACAGAATGCTTTGTTTGACCCAATTCAAAGCAGTGTATCTCATTGTAGAGTAATCATGTAAATTCATGTAAGGATAAATAGTATATGTATTATTGAGCGAATGTTTAAGATTATCAAGGTTCTTGTACGTTATGTAAACAAAGAACTCATGTTATGTTTGTTACTCAGTATCTGTTTGTTTCTGAATTGACATTGTCATTTGTTATTAATAAACCAAAGAGTGAAACAAACAAGACTTCACTCATTTGATTTTTCATTTCATGAGTTATTTAATTCAACACAATAAATCCAAGTTGATGGAACATAACAAATTCAAATGATATGTGTGTACCTCATATTGAAATATGTCTCAATTGGGTCCTTCTTAATTGATAGATAAGTCATAATTGAAAAGTCACCTTTTGAAATTTAAAGCATCTCAATAATTGTGCAGTATATTCTCATCTCTCTTTTTCAATGTACCAATGAGCTTTAAGCTTTTTGACAGTTGATGTCAGTAGCTTCAGATGATGGTCTGATTCCCTGTTCTTACTCAGATCACAGGACAAATTTATAAATAACACTAGCTAAGAAAAAACATACTAACCAGTTTTATAACTAGGGGAGTTAACTGTGTCATCTGTCTGAATCTCAATACTAGACTGATAGTTGCCCAGTTCATTCTTAGGGCTGGTTACTATGTTCTTGGTGAGCCAATCCATGGTGAAAGGGGGTATACTCCTTTGCACCCCATGAGAGGAGTTATCAAATGCTGCCTCAACATAATACTCTGATGGTGAAGACGGTGGGATACTGAAAAAAAGCAATAATACATTATGTCAACTAAAATTTTTCCTTTAGTTTTGCAATTTTGGAAAGTCACTATTGCAGTATGTGCTCATTGGTAGAGAATCCTTTTTTAATATGCCCTGGTATAATGAAATTTAGCATTATATCACTACACCACCTCAGAAAGGTTCCAATTGCAAACTGTGCAGAGTTTGATGTTTGCTTACAGATTTTCTTTGCACACTAATTATAATTTTAGTTTAATAATAAGATATTTGGAATAACAAGAAGTTATATGCTTACCTTACAAAACTTCGTGATGAATGGTGAGAGAGAGAGGAACTTGCACTGCCTACATTTCGGCAGAATTTATATGGAAGCATAAATTGATCAGTATGATCAACATCAATAAACCTGAAATGAAAGAAAGACTTGATTTGAGACACAAGTTGTCAAGTTAAAATAAAATTCACAAATAGCTAAAATTTAATTAAATGTAATGATCAATATACATTATGTGATGCCTCCGCTCAAAAGGTGCCACTTATCACATTTTTTGACAATTACTGAAATTCACTAGGTAAAGAAACTTTTGACTTTGGCGCAAATATAAGCAAAAGGCCAGGCAGTACAGTGTTTATTTTCAATTCAAATTATTTACAGAATATCTCTATTAAGTCTTTATATAACCTAATTAACCATCATCTAATGGACATTAAAAGCGTTTCTAAGGTTTTAACACTCAAGCTTATCAATCATTCAAATGTTTATTACAAAGCTGATTTAAATACCTTGTTTCTCTTTCATTTCTGTCAGATTTTATAGATGATCTTAAAGGAGGTACTCTGTCTTCACTTGCATCAATTTCACTTGGTGAACTTCTTGTAAAAAGTGTGTCTTTAAGGAGACCTGAGGAAGTGAAAAACAGGTTAACTACCTGTTTTCATATAAATATTAATACTTACATATAATCATATAACTCCAGGGCTTAATAAAGTCAGACAAATTCCCTATTTACCAGGTGAACATATACATATTTCAGCCCGCAGTAAAAACAAACAATAATTTATTTTATCATCCCAAATGGGTTTGTTAAAGAAAAGACCATGACAAAAAACTCTAAATGATGAAAATCAATGAATATGTTGCATCTTCACCTCTCCTTTCCCTTGAAGTGTGTGAAACTAATGGCTGTGAATGAGACAGCAGATCATCCATCTCTACTTCACAGAATTCTGGTTGCACTGTATCACATGATCCTCTACTTAAAAGAGTGGAAACTGTAGACTTTGACTTCTCTGTTCCTCTATCTGTAGACCTTGAACTTGCAGTGCCATGTCTATGATATGGAAGAAGACAAACATTAAAAAATCAGACAATTAAAATCAAAACAATCATAAGATCCCTATGAAAAGTCAACCCTTCATCTAAAAATGTTCTAGATGGATTTTTCAAACTTTTAAGTTTCTTTCTTTTCAATCAATATATCTTTGATCTAAGCACATTATATCTTATTGACTTACACAATGCTCATATGTGCTTTGTTTGTAGTTGAGCTAATAACAGACTTGTTGAAACACATTTTTCTAAAGATGTGTACTTGGAGACAATAATAAGATGATTGTACTTACACCTTTTGATCTTTTGATTCTTTGGGTGAACTACCACCTAATTCTCTTCTTCTTTCAAGGAAGCTCTTTCTCTTGATAAGCAGCGTCAAAATCAATGTGGAGAGACAGAACACTCCCACTGATACACTAACAAGAATGTAAACCCAGTTTTCCGCTACTGTAGGTTTCATCAAAATATAGAAGGAAAAATATCTATTAAATTATAATCACATAGTTATGAAACAAAAACAAATTATGATATAATGTATTCATAAGTTTTTTTATAATATATTTTTAACTAAAACATGTATGATATGCAAATGGTAATTGTGGTTATTAGATTAAAATAAAATGAAACACAAATACCCACTCTCTTACAGTGGGCAAGATAATCATTTTTTTCATTTGATGAATAACATTACCACAGAATGCATGTATGTAACTAAACACATTCAGACTTCATTAGACTAGAAAGATTTTCTAAAAATCAATCTTGCTTGTTAAAAATCTGGATAGGGGGTGGATGGGAGATGTATGGCATCATCGAAGAATATACATTGAAATCTTGTAAATTAGTTATCAATATTTACTTATATATTACTTTTTGGTTGTAAGGGCCACCATGCCCGAGTGGTTTAGTCATCAGATCTGGTTGACTTAAAGCTTTGTGGATTTGTCACCTTTAATGGACAATTATATTGGTACAGGCATTGCACACTAATCAAAGGGTAGCCATCAAAATTGCCTTCTTGACAAAATTCTGATATTGAAAGTTTGATCTACAAACTGCAGCACTCTAACAGACTTAATTAAGAATACCTTCTGATTTCAGATAGCACCCGCTGTCTGGGTGAAGCTAAGCACCAAAGTGTTGAAGCAAATTTGTGTTAACCTTTTGACTTGGCGACTTTATTCTGTGATCAGATGCAATTTATTAACTAAACAACTTATAAAATGTCTTTTCAAATGTAATTCTGATGCAATGTTACTATACTCAACTCCCAATGACTTGGATATTTTTTTCTAAATCAAATATATTTCTAACATTGAGTCAATCATTCTTTTTTATCACAAACTAGGATACATATTCTAAATATTATTTAATTGTATCCATCAAGCGCTGTGATTAAAATGACACCTTGACAAGAAAAGGGTTTTTATAGGTAAAATGTATCAGCCTTTGTGAGAGGCCGGTCATCAGTTTGTTTCTTTTCATCGACCTTTATCAGAGGTCGATCAGGGATAGCAAGATAAGCAAACACATTTCTAGCAAAAACATGAGTGTGTCAAAGCAAAACATGTTTTGAGTAAAAATATGAGTGTGTAAAAAGTAGTACACTATCGCAAAATGCCAAACAAACAAACAAAAACTTGTTGGTAGTAAAATGATCATGAGACTTGCCTGAAGAATCATCATCTGAATCCTCTGTTTGACCTGAAGTGACAACTCTGGGGACCATCCTCAAAGTAGGTTTTTCATCCTCAATCCTGATTTTAATGAAAAAAATAAAAAGATGAATTTCCTAACACAACTAGATCTTCCAATACTTTTCTGTTATGAAGCTGTGACAAAAGATCCTAGTTTGAAATCACAGAAGCCATGTAAAATTAAATGTTGTGATGCTTTTCACAAAAGCAATATGTCCTCTTCAAAAATGATAATTAAACAAAATAAACACTAAAGACATTTTCTATCTTTCTCACTTAATATTCAACAACCATCGGAAGTTTTGAAAGATTTTGTATGTCAAAAAAATTGACAAAAACATACTTCTTATGTTGTGAGATGAGACTCAAATTTGATGTTCATCTTACAGTAGAAGTACTTTAAGAATTTCTTAGAAAAAACAAAAATATTCTACATGGTTTAAAAACTGGAATTCAAAACACTCTTTCTTTAGTCATTGAATGATTTCAAGCAACAGGGAAGTCGTTATTGAAAATATTTTTATTTTGGTAAAGATCCACAATAAATATTTTCTAAATCAAACACTTGGTGTTTTTATGATGAGGGACAAATTCTTAAAAGAATAGTCTCTACTCTTCTCTTAATAAAAATCAATACCATATATATGTATATATATCTTTTTATCATTCAAGAGGGTTCAGAATATATCACATTCCTATTACATTTTGTGAAAGTGTACTACTTTTTACACCCTCATATTTTTGCTCATTCACGTGGAGATTGAGAACAGGGATGTACCCTAGAAACTTGAGGAGTCTCTCCTTAAAAGATAAATGAATATTATATCAATAGATATTCATTATTATTAAAATATGTACATCCCAACCAGGGGCGCCAGAATGAAAAAGGACAGGAGGCAGCGTATGGCTCTAAAAGTAAACAACATAACCAGGGTATGACTCAGTAAAGAACATTCCACTGTATGACTCTTAATAGTAAAAACAAAAGAAAGTGACGAAGGGGCAGTCACCCCGCTGTTCCGGCACCCCTGATCTCAACCAAAGTTTGCTATCAAGTATCTATATTCTAGCACTATCTAGTACTTAGAAAAATAATGAATAATAAAAATTTACCATATCTATCAGTTTTGAAAAATGGGAGGCGGGTAAACTAAAACTTAATTTCCCTTGGCTGAATATTTCTTGATATTTTAACATGACACGTGAAAATGACCATAACTTAACTCGGGAACTTTAATAAAATAAAGATAGACAAATAAAAATTTGTAGTTTTCTTAAATGGTTTTTCAAGATGAATCAAATGAGCCTAGTTTCAAGTCAAAAGGCCAATTTTAGAAATCTTAACAAACTACCTAACTCTTACTTCTAGATTGGACATTGGAAAAAGGGGGGTCAAAGTCCGAAGTCCGTTGATTTTTACACTGTAGAAAAAATAGCTCATATATTGAGTTAATCAAAATCAATCAGAAGAACTAAAAAACTTCAAAATAAAAATAACAGTAAAATAATGAATTGAAAGTGGTAATATCAATGTCCACACCTATCTTTACAGTTAAATTGGTGGTACAAAATCAAAAGTAACAATTCTGGCTTGTTGTGTTAGGTTGGGATTGTTTTGGGTAAACAGTACGCGTTGACGTGTACGACAGATTTAGCAGTTAGATACAATAGTCGTACTTCATAGTTTCATAGTTTCATGGGTCTTTACAATAGCCGACTTGGCTTTTTTTACCCCTCTTGGTGATTTCCCCTTGTCTTGTTTGAATTTGTGGCTTATTACAGCCCTTTTAGTCATAGTCATAATGAATAGTATTTAAATTTTCATCAAGGAGTACTGCTGTTTAAGGTTTAATGTTCATGAAATAAGCATTAGTTAAATCTCTGTTACGGTGTAGAACTTATTTCCCCCCTTGTTTAAGGTATGTAATACCCATTTGCTTGAAATTATATATTGATTTGAGTGAAACAATAAATTGTTCGAGTTAAAGACAAAAGAATTATCCCTAAAAACAAGAAAGTGACTCATTTTATTATGTTCAGGTTAAAAATATTTTTCTAGAACTTCTCGATTTTGGATCACATTACAGTTACTTTGCACCAGTGCTGTGTGGATAACAGAAATTCAGTATCAGATTGGATTGGGTTGGATTCTTACCCGACACCGAGTATTTACTACTCGTGGAGGGTATTGTGACAATACTCGTTTGTCTGTATGTATGTGGGCACGATAACTCAAGAAATATACCACTGGTTGACTTCAAATCGTGTACGATGTTGTAATTCAACCCAATGAAGACGCCGATTTAATTCTAACAAGAACTGTTAACAAATGACAGAGTTATGGAATTAAAATTAATTACCAAAGAATTATAGAGATAAACTCGATTTGCAGGTTTCTTCTTCCAGTGTTCAAGTGCTTAATGGATCGTTTAAAGCGTATTATTGATTTTATCGAAGCAGGAATTTAACTTTCTCAATGTTTTTCAATACACATTTTGATCAAGTTATATTTTTAAGTAATGCTGACATGGAAAAATAAGGAAATGATTTATTTTACATGGTATCGGTTTTGTACTCTATATGAGTACTTATGTTTCTAGTTAAGTAAGGCGTCATTATAATATAATATATGAAAATTTATTGAAATTCCCATAAAAGAAAAAGTAAAAATAGTAAAGCAATAATCAATATCATATATTAAATGATTATTTTTGTATCATTCTATCAAGGTCACGGTCAAGACAGAAGCAGCTCTTCATCATTGCATTTGGCATTGAAGAGGTCATTGAGTACAAGGTGGGTGACCTTTTGACCTTTTCTACATCACTGAGTACATTTCACACCATTCAATACATGTTTTGAAAAAACTTTTTTCTAGTGAAAATATTTTTTTTAATACGAATTCAGATTTTTTTCGTAATTTATAACGGCGTCAAAGCTTGAAGGATTTGATTTCATTTCTTTATTGAATCAATAACAGAAAGACTACGTATTAATTATAGATACGACAGAGGTTTAGAAACTGTTCGTGATACGCAATCTCAAAACTTCGATTTGAAATCGAAAATGCTCTTAACTTGCACAATTTTTAACTAATCTCAAAAATGTTGCCATAGATTTGATAATATGTTCTTAAATGATATAAATTTGCATAATTTTAAACTACATAATTTAAAAAAGAAAATCGGCCATTGCTTTGATAATATCGAAAGTTGCCCCGCCATTTCAAAATCCTGACTACGCGCCTGACCTTAGGGACATCTTTTCGGCTAAGGCAAATGTCATTACTGTAATATAAACTATGAATACTTTCAGGTGCGTGGCCAGGGAGAAATGAACTCAGAACTCAGAAGTCTCACAAAAGTAAACTATTTAATATGACTTCATTTGGCTTAGATTGTGACCAGATGGTCTAATGCCATCTATTTTTTATTAGTAGTCTAACAATCAGGCGCGTAAATTTTTTGAGATGAGTATTACAGTGTG